>JAVDPK010000149.1:96340-126722 GCA_034780415.1 Cichlasoma orientale | reverse complement strand
ACAGGAACATCTGTGCCGAGTATGACCTGGAAGTCCCAAGGTCAAAATGGGACACGCCCCCAAGGGTGGTTGAGAATAACATAGGTAAGATCCTGTGGGACTTCCAGATACAAACAGTGTTAGAAACAATGGAAAGCATCCAGTGCTTGATCACTGATGTTTTTTCACACTGCTGTTCCAGAGTTCACCAGGAATGGGAGAAACCTGGTCCGCTCTCCTGTTCCAGTCCACTTGTCAAGTGCCAGTGCAGTGCTGTGGCTCACCTCTGGGGGCGCTGTGTCACATACAATAAATGAAGCAGGCGGTTGGCGCAGCAATGTCTCTCTTTATATCGCCAATAATTGTGTTTGATTACACATGTGCTGCACATGCTGATGTTCCACAGTCTGTCTGATATACTGAATGAATGTGTGATCGGTCATAAATGCACGGTGCAAATACACAGAGTGAGGCAGAAAGTACCGTGCTGCACCGACAGGGGGCAGTGCTAACATCTGACTCCAGAGGAGTCAGTGCCTCACCCTTCATAACCTCACCGCACGTCACTGGGTCACAGCTACGTGTGGTTGGGTTTTTGGAGGACTGCATGGAGCACATTTTGAATCCCCTCTCCATAGACTCTCTGTAGGTAAATACCTAAGCCAATGGACACAACTGCAGTACCCTAAAAACAGCATAGCTCCTGGGGATAATATCAATGTGTAGCACCCCAGTGGCAAAACCATTGCAGGGTAAAAGAAGAGATGGATGTCTCAGCACTACGTCTGCGTGCAGCCTCCACGGGACAGCCTTACACTGAAGCTTTGGTGACTGGGCCTCAAAACTGGGACAAGCCAGAAAAAATGCCACAAATAAATAGCAGAAAAACACATTTTTAGCATGCATGCCTTCTTGAGAAAAACTATTAATTTTTATGGTATACTCAAGCATTTGAGAACGAGTTCCAACACAAGATGGCGAGTGAAACAAAATCATCGTGCTTTGCGTCGTGACTCGGGGGACGAATGTATCACACGCTGCCGTAATCGCCGGCAGATCTGCTCGCTTCAATTGCTGGTTTGCTATAACTGCATTTCAATTGATTGTTTATTTGGAAGTGATGGAATATGAATGCGCTTGAGACTAAGCTGCTCGCTGATGTTGTTTTGCTGTCGGGTGAAAACAAAAAATGAATACAATTAAAAAAATATGCAGTTTCAAAGAATCTGAAGTTTATTTTCTCATGAAGTTTCAGGAGATTCTCCCGGCGCACCCTGCTATTGATCAGGCAGTCTCACACATTTACTAGTTACCACATACATACAGTATATAATATGAAGATGATTCACTCAGTGCTTCTTCACTGGGAGTTTGGACCCCCAGCAGGTGCTAAAAGGTTTTGGGTGCCCAAAACTTATTTAATGAAAGTGAGAAATTACACTTCCAATATAACCTCATATCCTGATGTGGAAAAATCACATTTGCTTCTAAGCTAATGAGGATTTACAGCCTGCAGGCCGTCTCTGGTAATAAATCAAATGGAGCTGCATGGAAATTGGAAAGACAGCTTGATTTCTGGTTTCTTTTATTGTGGGTTGTTTTAAGGTTTGCATGTAGCCACTGGTTTGGTTTCACTCGCTGGAAGAAAAGTTGGTTTCATTTCTGTGGCATTAATGTAGCAAATCAGTGCTGAGACATAATAACCACTTGTGTCACGAGACGAGCCAAACATCAGGAACCAAAACAGTCCAAACAACACAATTAGACATGAACACAAAACCATAAGATATGAAATTAGTCTTTAAGGCCTGATCTTATCATATATCACCATTCATTAAACATAATTACCAACCTTCCTGGACATCCAGCACCCCACAGACGCTGGAGAACATGGATATGTTTCTGTGGGTTTCTCATGTTGGGCCGGCTGATCTGCTCCTCATTCGCTTCTTTTTCTTTTGGTCTTTTTTCATCCCAGCTTTGATGTCAGAACTTTTTTTACTTGAGCAACAGTGGAGGTTTTTCTTTGCTTTAGCAGTGCAGGGATCTCTCTTACAGCATCATCACCACTCTCAGCGTTTCACCTCGATGTCACTGTGCTTTCACAGGAAGGGAAATTGGACCGTGGCAGTGGGCAGGTAGGGAGCGCAAGCCTGTTGATTTAAAACGATACATACATACATGACAGTGAGGCTAAAATTGGCTGGTATTTTCTGAATCTAATGGTAATTTTGTCATTCTTTGTGCGTTCCTTTCTGCACCCATATTAGTGAGTGAGGCTCTGAGCTGCTTCACGCGGAGAACAGGAGACAGAAAAGTGGGTGCTTTTTTCAGAAAGAAGGAATGGCAAATGAATGCAAGAATAAGTGGCTCAAAGAGGAGAGATGTTCAAAGATCGGATAAGTGGAGGCTGAACTCAATCAATGTATGCTGATGGGGTCAATGGGGGCTTTGAAAAAGATTCAGGAGGCTTTGCATCAGTATTGTAACTCTATGAATGACTCCATAGAGCAGGAACGAAGCACCTGTGGACGTTTTGTTATAGATTTCAAGTGAAGTCCACACACTGCTTTATCTACAATGTGAAAAGTACAATGAAGCTTTTGGGTGGGTTTCTGTCTCACCTCTCTGTTTGCACAGTGTGATGAGTGCAAAGGAAGGACGAGAGCAACCTTGGCAGGCTCATTATTAATTTCTTTAGGGGACTTGGGAAGCAATCAGAAAAGCATGCTTTGAATGATCAGAGTGACCAAACTGATGCTTCACTGTGCTGCTAGGACACTGCTGTAGGCTTTTGGCTTGTGTAATCAGACGTATCAGTATTTTTTGGATCCAAACTGCAAGTAAAGAATTTGGATTCTTTAATTAGTGCACCTGTTTCCATAAAATATGCAGCAGCTCCTTCAACAGAGCATTAGAGAAAGCGCTGCTCAACACTGTCTATCAGCTGAGTAACATTGCTGCAGGCAGCTGGTTTATGGAGCTGCCAGTTGACACATCAGCAGTGATCCTTGTGAGTAACACATCCAGTTTGTTCTAATTTCCCGCTCCTTGTCTTCATTCATGTCCCATATGGACTCAGAAAGGGAGAATCATCGTAGCAGAAATGTCTCCATGAATTATTTGCATGCACTTATTTACAACTGTAACTGAAATCGAGATAAATGCACACGTCTACAGTCATGCTAGCAGCTCTGATGCTGTACATTGCCACAGTAAAGCACACCACATGCTTGTAATAGCTCCAGTCAGTTAATCATTTTAGACTTCCTTACTCCAGGTCATCAACACAACACGTGGCTCAGCATAATGAGACTGCTTTGCAGGCATTCAATCATAAAACAAATGAGAAAGATGCATTGAAATTGTAAGCTCACCGTTCCACCTGACTGAGATTACTGCACTACGGGACACCAGTGGTGGTCGTAATCCACTCAGCAGGAACTGAGACATTGGGCTCAAAACTTTCTTGTGGAGCTGCAGCTGAGGAAAGCCGGCAGACCAACAAAGACATCGACAAACATTAACAAATATTTACCAGCTGTGCCACTCTTAGAGCTGCAGCTAGCGAAATAACTCAAATGATAGTGCACCTGTGGGGCGGCAAGTTGAAGTTAAAAAATTAAGAAAGTGCAGCACACCAGACGGTTAAAAAAGACCGAGTCCATTTTGATTAGCACAGTCACATGTAGACTGGAACGTCTGGATAAATAGCATCATGATGAGTCATACGTTAATTAGGCAGCAACACGGCGTGTTAGGGTCAAAGAGCAGTGAGTCCATCTCAGTTTCTTCATTACTGCTGCTAGCGTAGCTAGAAACTCTGTTGACTGTGGAAGTCTCTCATAAGCTTTGAACTAACAGACAAAAAAGTGGCAGAATTGCAGAAAATCTGTTGTTGACGGGGACTTTAAAGGCTGACCTAATTACAGTAGACCTCCCTGACCTCATCATCTGCAGTGGTGTCTTTATCCAGCTTGTAAATTCCAAACACATGCAAGCAGACCTAAAGATTACGTTCATACAGGCCAAAGTGAAGCTCCCCCTGCAATCCCATTAAATCAGGCTCCGCTGATACCATTCTCATATTGAGATCTCATATAGGGTTCAGATTTAGGCTGCATTATGTGGTCTACAGTTTTTGCTGTAACTGCAAGCCTCTTAGCAACCCACCTCTCCTCCAGTTCCTCCCGTTTTAATGCTGCCTCACCAAAGGGCAGGGGTGTCCCACAATAAAGCCAAATATGAATCAGTTGGAAATAATAGTCTGACTCTAATAACAATCTTCTTTGACTTGTTTTCCTGCCTAAGCTAACTCATTCATCCTATAAAGACATGCCTTGAATGAATTGCTTCTCCAGTCTATGAAATCTCAGATGGTTTGATAAAAGAAGCATCAGCCCAAAGGTGAAGATGCAGCCACAGTATTAGTCCTGTCTTGGTTACATTAATGAATTATTTAAGGGTTAATTTAAATCCTCTGGTAAACAGTGCAGAGGTGCCCTTGAGCAAAGTGACACCCCCCCCACCCCCCCTTCCTGTTGTTCAGTAATGACAGTTTGTTGCTGGGATGCAGATCTGCTCTCTGTGTGTCATCTTGGATAAATGAAGGTTTAAAAAGTTTGCAGTGGGCTGAAATCATCATCATGTGTTTGCTGAAACTTTCATTTCTTTCATAGCAGATGTGGATCATAAACATCCACAGAAAGCAGTTTGCACTGACAAAATGGAATTCCATCTATTAGTGTGTGTGTGTGTGTGTGTGTGTGTGTGTGTGTGTGTGTGTGTGAGACAGAGAGCGAGCGAGGCAGAGTGTGAGTGATGTGACCTTCCATGTGTGATATTATGTGCCATTGTGTTTGTGAGGGTGGGGCTGGTTTGGCGTTCTCTCGGTACATTATTAAGGAGGCGGGACTGTTGGAGGCTATTGGTGTTCGGGGGTCACAGAACACAATGATGGATTATGGGATGTGTTTCCTCGTTCCAACAGGCAGCTTCACAGCAGTGATCGCCGTTGTTCTCTGCATGTGGTGTTATATACTGACATCAACAGATGCACGCCGCGCATAAAGACTTTCAGCCAGACGCATCATCAAATGTGATGAAAATCATATTTTAGTTTGTTAGTAAATAAACAGCTGGACGTCCCCCGGTTACTGTGGAACATTTAAACTGAGATTTTTAGATAAATGTGTTTTAAAAGAATTGTTTTTCTCCATCATCTCTGCGTAGTTTGTGTTACGTGAGGAGGCACGTGATCCTTTAAACTGTGACACTGACCAGCTGCAAGGCCAGCCAAAGGCCTCCCCATCAAACACAGTCATGTGAAACAATTTAACAAGAAACCAAAAGGCCTCCGAGGTTTTCCTGCTCTCAGCTGTTTGGCAGGTATGACACTGTGGAGCTGCGACCTCGACTGCTCGTGCCTTTGAGTAGTCTGCTGCCTTCTCGAGCTGAGTTTGTGCCAGCTCCATCCAGTCTGACTCCCGACAGGTAACAAAAACGCTTTGGCAGGACTGAAGCTGCATTCTAACTCGACCTGTTCTTATAGCGTCGCTGTGGCCGCAGCGTTTTTCTCTGAAGTTCTCTTTTCCCCGTCTTTGCTGATGACTTTACCTAAACAGCAAAATAAAGAGCTTGTGTGTCTCCTCATATGGATAGGGGTCTTTGTGATTTGTCGTGTGTAGAATGTCATTTGTATTATTTTGTGACAATATAACACAAAGTAACACAAAGGTAAGTGTACTGAATTACCTTCTATAGGGAGTGATTAAGCATCATGAACTATTACTTTTTTAAATAATAAACACTGTTTGAGACCAACAGTAATTTCAAATTTATTTTTTCATATAGGACAGTTCACATGTGAATGGATACTTGGTGTTTACTACTCTTATAAGCAAAGAGTGAAACCCTGTTAACACCTGATACAACAAGCCTTACAGACATGAAGTTGTGAAGTTTTTACTGCTCTTTGTGGATTTAGCCAAAAGAGTTTGATATATATATATATATATAATATAAGGACATGTTGCACAAGCCACCATGGCTGCTTTCCAGCCCAGAGCTACTATAAAGCTGTTTCTCCATATACATGACACCCATTCAAGTCTTATAAACAATGCTAATAAGTCTGCTGACTGTAGGCAGGCGGTAGAGCAGGTCATCTACTAATTGGAAGGTTGGTGGTTTGATTCTTGGCTGCTCCAAGTGTCCTTGGGCAAGATACTGAACCCCGAGTTGCTCTCTGATGCAACCGTCAGAATATGAATGTGAATGATCGAAAGCAGTTTGATGTAGAAAACAGTGCTTGTGTGAATGTGTAAATGCAAACGTGTTGTATAAAGTGCTTTGAGTGTTTACCATCAGTGCATCACTGTAAACTGTAGCACAACACTGCAGATGACCCAGTTTAGCCTGCACTTCCTGTCCGGTGTATATGAATAACATTGTTATTATATGGTTATTATAGATCCACAGTCTGATTGAAAAAGGCTAAAGTGAATTAAAGCATTACATGAAAGATTATCAAACGTCACTCACCAAGCTTTCAAAACAACCTCTCATCCTCCTTTCTTACATCTTCCTTCATCTCACAGTTTCACACACTGTTTTCTTTCCTCCTGGAAAATATAATATAATATAATTCCACAGACACATTTGGATTCAACTGTAGGGAACAGTGTGGTGATATTTGTAGCCTGCCACACATACAAAACCCCACATTACTCGCTCCTCTTCATTAGAGTTGGCCACATGCTGAAGTACTTTTATGTGACTTTATTGATATCTGCATTCGTGAACGCACAACAGGGACAAGAAGGAAAAAAAAGGATGCGTGCAGGCCGGACCATCTACTGGAAGCACATGAAAAATGAACTCACCACTATTTTATTTTAAACAGCCTATCAGATTCAAATACTCATCAACTGAAGGTGCCAGAATTCTGCTCCACCCTGCTTTGACCCCTGGATCTCTTACAGCCAATCACAAGTGAGTCATTTTGACAATGATCAGTGAGTCCTTGCACCTGTGCGTCTGTAACTACATGTAAGTAAACACAACTTGTGACAGTATGCGCGCACAGTTTTACAGTGGTGCATGTGTGTTAGCAGGCAGGCAGTGAGACAGCTGCTGCTGCTCTTTTGGACGAGAGCAGAGTGTGTTCCAACAAGTCGACGGGCTCGCTGGGAGAAATTCTGGATACGATCGCAGCGCGCGGGTGCGCCGCCTCACGCCGCCTCAGTCGTGTCTCGTGGTCTGCTTTAGGATGACCAGCATCATCCTTCTTAGCTTTTGTTCCATCTTATCCAGTAGCCTCAGAGTGAAGTCTGCCATCTGTGTTTTGCTTGTTGAACAGCAATATTTTATCTGCACATGGAATATATTAATCCACTTCACAACTGCTTGCAGAGTACAAAATCCTCCAGATGCCAATCTGTATGTGTGTATGTACTTCAAGCATGTGTGTGTTTGGATGAGCATGTACATTGTTGCCCTCCTGACTGGTGTCTGTCTGAGCCTGGCAGTGACATCGCTGTCACCGACGCTGCAGACGGATAGCCGTGCAGCAGCGAGGAGTCAAGGATACAGCTGGCTCAGCCCCTGTGCACGAGCCGCACAAACACACAACACTGAAGGACAAACCTACTCGCTGTATGTGAGAAGTCTTTAAGATTCAAATGCAGCAATCTATGACAAAAAGTTTTAGGGTTCAGTCTTTTGTTTCTGCCAGTAGGAAAGGCAGAGGTAGCATTGCTTATTTATGTGGACACAGGAGACATTGGTTCATTTTTAATCTCCTGACAAGCATTAACATTTACTGTGTTTTAAACACAAGATTATGTTTTTCTAACCTCAACCGAGCGGTTCAAGCTTCTTACATTTTACCAGACCCGCGGACGGAGGACGCAGATCAGAAACATTAGAATTTTATGACCCAACTTTTCTTCAGTAGCAACTCCAACAGACATAATGAGGAGTCATTTTGGATGATTATAAAAGTGGGTCATGCAGTATCATCTCAGTTGGGTTGTGATCAGGATTGTGACCGTCCTTTATTCTAACACTGTGTTTGTCAAAACGTTCCACCTGACACGTGTTACTTTAAATGTTAAATGGAGTGATTTCCTTTGCAGAGTTCTTCCAGTAAAACCATCCTTCAGTGTTGAACTAAGACTGTGGCAGGCTGGACAGTTCTCTCTGCAGTGCTTTCACCCCTGGGTGCTTCGTCATGTCTGTCAGGACTGTGTGTTGTGCTGTTGTGGTGATATAGGACGCCTGCTCCTGGCGAGAGTAGCAGCAGTTGATGTTGTTGTTCATTGGTGGACGTGCAAGCATTTAGAAATGGTGACCAAGCTTTGTATGCCTGTATGTGGGTAAAACCTACATCCTGTCCATTACTGGTATACATGACTCAGAGTAGCATTTGGGGAGGTCTTTAGCTCAGAGGTTCACTAACTTAGTAACACATTACTAAGTGCTTTGTTACTATTTTTAACAGGACTATATATTCCATTGTCAGGGTACCAAGTATATAAAGAAATTAAAGAGTAACATGTGTTATTAGAAACCAGGCACTGTGTGTAAAAGATGTTGCGGTTGGTTTGTGAACTCCCGTTCTGAAGTTTGAAGTTTTAGCATTTTGCTCATTTCCACTTTTTTGTTTTTTGGAGTTAGAAACGAACATTTTTGTACATAAAGAGCTTGCTGCTAATTAGTGCTTAGAAGCATACAAATAAACATTCTTGCTCACTGAAACTTGAGGAGACTTCTTAGAGGGAATTTTAGTGCAATTAACCACAACAAGCCTGAAGCACCAACAACAAAGACATCGTCAAGTGGTGTAGTTCAGCCTAGCAAATAGCTGGGTGCAAATTTTAAGCCTCAACAACAAACACATGAGCTATGAAAAAATCATCCTGTCAAATTTGGTATGAATGTGCTGCAGAGAGAGGGCATGTTGCCACGGGAGCCTGTGGAGATTTACTCGCTCTTGGAGACAAAAGTGGCCATTTGAAGAACTGCAGTTTTAGCGCCTTTCAGTTTTACCCCGGAGGTTGCTGCTTGTTACAAGCTTGTTACAAAGTCACTACTTTATTCTAAGCTCCAAGGACCTCCAAAGACCTGAACGCGATGTTAAAAGTTTTCCACTTTTCGTTACGGCACTCAGGGAGGGACTAAGCTGTCCACAGAGTCTGAAGTGGGAAGCAGGAACGTTCCCATCATCCGTGCTGAAAGCGACCTCGATTCCTCAGTGTGTGATTTCAAATATCACAATCCCACTAAAAAGGGCACCTGCATATGAACGCTGTAGACCACTCGCATCCAACACACACGCACACACCAATCAGCTCTGTATCTCTGCACACTTTTTTACACCCAGTCAAACAAACAGTGTGTCTAAAGTGCACTTAATTGCCTTCATGTGTCGTGACCTCCTTTGTTCTTCACAAAACTCATGAAATGTTTTTTTTTTAGTCAGCTTCCAGTTAAGGAATCTATCCAACCATAAAAATAATGTGTTCCTCAGAGGATTTAATATTGAACTGTCACGCAAGATCAACTTCCCAAACAACAGCCGATCCCCCTCTTCCCTTGCCAATAAACAAATGCGTAAAATGATGAATCTGTTATGGCCCGGAGGCTAGTTTTCAAGTTTTTGGTGGGGCTGGAATTCAAATGAGACTATCCAGGGACGAGATTTGAGAATGAAAATGAAGTGAAATTATTTAAGGTAAGAGAAAAAGGCAAAGTTATTTTCGTCTCAGCTGCTGCCATTCGCCTGCTTCTTCGTCCCTTCCACTTTAACACCATCGAGTCAAACTGCCAATATCTATCAGCTGCTAAAATGGACATTGATTTCCACACATCTTTTACAGGACGTGAGGATTTCTCACAACCACTTGATAGGTCAAGGGTGCAGGCGCACACACACTTGCACACACACACATTTTATTGTTTTGTCAATAGCATTAAATCTCAGTGTCATACGTACACACAGACACGCATGCAGATCCAGAAACAGCTGCCTCAGCGTACGGTGCAGCCCAGGCTGCTTGCTAAGCCGTAATCCAAGCTGCTGCTGCTGTATACGTCCACCTTATTGCCAGGGAGGGGTCCTTCAGGGGCTCTGGGACTGTCACTTTGGCTTGTTTGGTTTTTGTGTGCGCGTGTGAGCGTGTGTGTCTGCGGGGTTTCAAAAATTGTAGAAGTGTGAAGTTGTGTGGTTGCTTGTAAAAGGCAGCTATGACCTTAGGTTTGTGTGTGTGTGTGTGTGTGTGTGTGTGTGTGTGTGATCATTTAGTGTACTGAGTAAAGAGTTTCCTGCTTTCTTTCGGGTGTCAGTGTGTTGAACTTCACGTGACCGCACAGCTGTTGTGTTAACTTAGTTGCTGCCAGCCTGTTGAAGCTCAAATGCAAACAGAAGGCAGATACTGAGCAGATTAACTCAAAATACTCGTGAGCAAATCCGTGTAGTGATCAATATTTGGGTACCAGCGTGGTCTGGTGGGTGCAGATAGTCCTGTAACCAGAACAGTACGGGCCGGATCCCCAGAGCAGCCACTGAGACCTGCAGTGAGGAATTTCACACAGGCACATTTCAGGGGCTACAGCTGCAAGAGTTACTTACAGTACGTGAGCACCATTCGGCAGAGAAACACGACATTTGCCAGAGTTACAGAGCACGAACCACGGGGGCGAGAGAAGACGTAGTTATTAAATATACTGGTGACATATGCATGCGTTGGGAGTAAAAGAGAGGGGGAGTGAACATGCTCAGTGCATCACTGGAGGTCCCCCAGAACCTTTCCCCTGTAGTAACTAAACTCAGGGTCATCTGACCCCAACCTAACTATAAGCTTTAAGGTCAGATTTCAGACGAATCCTAAGAGGATTGCAGCTATCAGCCTCCACTCTAGGAGAGATAAACCTGATAGCTAGAGGCTCTACCTTCCATACTACTTTTGGAATTTCAAGGAACTGTAAATAAGGCTGCACTGTTGGGGGGTGGGGGGCTCTATTAGGATAATATGGCACTATAGGGTCATTAAGATGTGATGGAATCTGGTCCCTAACAAAAAGGATGTCAAATGCTATTCTGGGTTTTAAGTTCAAACTTTGCATATTTGTATTTGTATATTTTGAAAATGATATTTGGGTTCAATTAAATTTGCACTTTTTGCATCAACCTTACTGAACCCCGGCAGGAAAAAAATCATTTTAAATATGATCGTAATTATATGAAGAGAGGTGAAAAAAATGCTCGGTGACCTTTTTCCTCATCGAGGCTGCTGTATCCCTGCAGCACAGACTTTAGCTTCCTATCCATTAATGACCAACAGAAATCAAACACCTGTTTAAAACACTGTGAGTGAAACTGAGTAAAAATACCACCAAGAGTTCAAATTATAAATATTTCATCTCTGTTGTATCTGAGAGTGTAAAGAAAGTATAATTAACGAGCAATATGAGCTGCACATGAACAAACTGCAGTTTTATCCTGCAGGAAACAGCTGACAGAGCTAAACATAAACACACACACACACACACACACACACACAGCAACGTAACAACCTGCTGTTTGTGTTTAACAGTAAATAAACTGAATTGACTGAATCTGCTTTTCAAGTTTCTCCCAGCAAACAGGATTTATTGTAAAGACAGTTGGGGAGGCTCTGCACAGACCGCAAACTCATGGTTTGTAATGACATTTAAAAGTTTGAAAAGGCAAACAGAGGATGATGCCTACATTTCTGAAAGAGCTCTGACATTTTATTTTTAATTCCAGCTGGTGAAAAAAGCCTAGGTTTTTTTTTTAAAATAACCAATAAGAGACTTCAGTTGTATGAGTGCGCATTAATAAGGTAAGAGACGAGTATAATGGACTTCTGGTGTTTATCTTTGTTTGTACATCAGCATAATTGCTTAAGTTGATTAATGCCGAACCTCAGGAAACACTCGACAGCTTTCTGAATGATCTGCACTCAGTGACAATGCGTTTTCACATTCCAATAATTCAGCCTGGGTGCGATAAAAGCCTGCATTAGTCTCTCAGTGGCCTCGGGAGAGTTGAAAGGTCTGAACTTTCCAACCTCTCCAAGGTAAAAGCAAGTTTCTGCACCTCTAATGCACTGCTGAAATCTAAGGTCAGTGGATGCAGTGTCGCAAGGACGGCCAGGGGCAGGAAATGCCCCCCAAAGAGTTTCCTAGCAGGGGTGAGAAAGCACATTAGTGGTACACACTCGTTAGTGTTACACACTCGTTATCAATAATGTCTTTGGGACGTTAAACCAAGTTGGTAAGTTGACTACATCACAAAAAAGGTAAAAATGACCACAAAGGAATTACGAGGCTTCCACCCACAAGCCCCGTGTAGGACTGCAGACTTCAGGCTTTCATTCTACTTTTAGACTTTATTGTTTCCACATTTAGTCTCTGTAAAGACAACTTGTCCCAGACTGGGAAAAGACTCACCGCGGTGATGAAAGACAACGACCCCATCGTGGGGTCTATATTTCCAGTGTTCAGGGACTCATACCGATGCCCTCCGTGGTCAAAATATAGTTACCCTTTACTGTCATGGTCCAGGCTCTAGGACCCGGCTCTAGGACCCGGTGCTTTTGGATTTCTGATTTGTGTCTGTTTGATTCTTATTTAGTTGAGTTCTGTTTAGGTCGGGTCCGTGTCTTCCCTGTTTAGTTATCGCTTCCTGTTTTAGTGTGTGAGTCAGCAGTCTTTGTGCTTTGCTTTGAGTCTCACTTCCTGTGTTGGTGTCGCTCTGTTTGCCTGTTCTCCCAGCTGTCTCCACTTCCCTCATTCTCCCTCATGGATATATTGTCTCTGTTTAAGCTGCTCCATGTCGAGCCCTTGTTGTCGTTGCTTCTCGCCCAGCTGTGTGCGCTCAGTTCTGGCTCCAGTCCAGTTCACTCTGTCCTGAGTTGTTAAAGACCCGTCCTGAGCCCCGCTTTGTTTTTCTGGTAAACAGAATAATTTCTGCTCTTGCTCTGGGATTTGAACCTGCGACCTTCCCTCCACAGACTTGATGTCAGAAGTTTAAATTATAATTAAAGTCTTTTCTGATCAGATCTCCAGCTGGTTTTTCACATTGATCAGCCCCGAAGGCAACAGTTGATCATCAGCTACAGAATATCAAGCTGAACATATTACACTGAACATACTGTGATCATTAGTATTAACTGATATTATCCATCTCAGTGAATCTGCTAAAATAACTCTATTATACTAATCTTGACTGTTTTCAGCCACAGCAGCTGCGAGTCAAGTGAAATGTCATTTAATGACGTGATGCAGAATTCTGCAATTACCAAATATGCTAACTAAACACACACTGTCCATTTTTACGAATCAATTGTGCAGCTCTGTGGCAAATGGAACGTATAATGTTGGCATTCATCACCACAAAATGTATTCCTAATCCTGAAGTGCCGGGTGCCAGAGCCGGGAGCCAGACATCTGGCAAGATATTGGCAAGATATCTCAGCTGCCACTGGCAGCCCGGCAGAGCCAAGGAGATATTGAGGGCCATAACGAAAAGGGTAATTGTAATATGTGAAACAATGAGCGTTGTGTGAGTGTTTACAGAAAATCCAAATGAGAATATGTTCGGCTTTTGGGTACAGTTGTGTTATGACAGGGTGTGATGAGAAAGTTGCCTTAGTTGGGTCATGGTTATTTGCTGGACGTATTTTATGCCAACATGCACGACACAGAAGACCTCACATGAATTCATAGAATCACCAGTCAAATTTGATATTAAGCACATAGAAGGTTTGCTGACGTTACCTCAGGCTGAGGTCATAAAAAGCTTTATTTCCCAGAAAGCTGCGCTTCTTCGAGTCGAGTCTGGCTGGTTGTAGACTTCTCCCCACAGAGCTCAGTTCAGGATTCTGTTATAATTCCTCTAGTGTCTATCAGCACATCAGTATGTGCACCACGCTGTGAGTGAGTGAGTGTATGTGTGAGTATGTGAATATGAGACACCAAGTACAGACTAATAGTTATGTCAGTGCACCGGCCAGCAATAGAGAGAAAAGATCTCAAAGGGCTTCTTTGTAACCTCCTGAGCTCAAAGGCAGAAAGAAAGCTGCCCAAAAAAAAGCTCAACAAAGACGGTTCTTCCTGAGGAAGTTGAAACAAACACCGCTCCCCCAGACACTGCTGCCGGATTTCTACACAACCAGCACTGAGAGCATTCTCACAAACAGCATCGCCGAGGCCAGAAAGAAGGACCTGCACCGTGTGGCAGGGTAGGAGCTTCCACACCATCTGAGGAAGAAGGCCAGCAGCATCACTTCAGCCAGCGATACAGATTAATACGAGCCAGCACAAACCAACAGAGGGACAGCCGCCACCACCCCCCACCCAACCCCTGATACACTACAGTAACTTTCAGGCCCATCATTAGACCCTATAGAGTCGCTCCCTCAGGTGTAATAATCTATTTATTATCTATCGATCTAAACTTTGGTGTACTTGTTTAATGACAAATAGCTAGCATGCCGTTGGAGCTGCTAACAGGGTGTAAAACAGCATGTATGGGGCGGCAGTGGCGCAGTGGGTAGGTGCTCACCTCGCAACCAGAGGGTTGCTGGTTCGAGTTCGAGCCCCCGTCTGAGTGCATGCTGTCGTTGTGTCCCTGGGCAAGACACTTAACCCACATTGCACAAGTGTGAATGTGGTTGTGTGTTTGGTGTGTTTGGAGGCCCAAATTGGCAGCCACACTTCTGTCAGTCTGCCCCAGGGCAGCTGTGGCTACATTAGCAGCTTACCACCACTGAGCATGATTGAGATGTGAGTGAATAGTGCACTCAAAGCGTCTTTGAGTGTCTACAAAAGTGCTATATAAGACTAATGCATTATTTTTATTATTATTATTGTTATTATTATTTATGCTCCGCTAACTTCTGCATTATATCTAGTGGTTGGACTTTTAGTCAAATCCTTCCCAACATCAGAACATTTGTATTCTGTTCCTGGCTCCTTCCTTCCAAACATGGTTAGCAGTTGCTACTGTAACTCCGGGTTTGTGTGAACATAGCTGTGGGTGAAGCTAGAAGGGTGAAGTTTCAGTTCTGTTCTGTGCACGAACAGCAGCACAGCACTGCCTCTGGCTCCTTTGTTCACCATAGCCAGGATCTCACGTTAATGCGGTGAAATCAGCTCATATATTGTCCACCTCACTATGGTCTCCATAGTTTCCATGGTCACATAGTAAGCTGTGGTAGAGTTAAGAATCATAACGTCTGCAAGTGAGCGTTGCACGCTCACTTGCCTGCAAATCAGTTAGAGGGTCCAGCAGCACTGAAGGGTTGGCATGGAAATACAGTATAATCTCTGAAGCATGTTCTGGGTATGCCCTGGTGCCTCTTGTTTGAACAACCCCAGAAAAGCATCCTGAACTACCTCCAGCATTTTCTTTGAACACATTCTTTGGAGTTTTTTTGTTTTTTCCTTCAACCTATCTTCAAAAGGATAGAGTGGAGAGGTTTACACGCCCTCTGTGACCCCCGAGAGCGATGCGACCTGAAGCATTAGCTTCTTATGGCTCCTTCCAGGAGAGGCTGTAGAAGAACGATTCACAAGCCTTCATTTAAAGACAGTTGTTATGAATGGAAGGCTGATGAAGAGGGGCCACTGATGCCTGTCACAGTGTTGGCAGCACTTTGCTGAGAAACAAATTTAAAATGATGTGCAGCTGCATTATTCAAGGAGAGGCAGTTCATTTTATTATTGTTAGCTTTTATTTGCCAAACGCTTTTACACGTTGTTGCAGATTCAGACTTCTGTTTTTAGTGCTTACAGCTTTATGGCAGCAGGCTGGCTGAGACCCTTTACCAGCATTGATCTGACTGCTTGCATATGTCCTTGATCAGGTTTTATGTACTGATGAAGTCAAACTACCATTTGAATAAACAGCACTGTGATCCAGACAAACACTGCACAACCAGAAGATGACACATTATATTTGGGTAAAGGTTCACCAGCACTTTTTTGGGGGGGTTTTCTCCGTCTTTACGTTTTTTAATGGGATGGTTGGGTCCATTAAAGTGATCGAGGGAGCTAAAATCATCATGAACGTGGCCTAATGCTCTTACAGGAGCAGATTCCAGCAAGCAACACCGTGTGGAAAATCTTCCCAGAGGGTCGAGGGCTGTCATGCAAGCAAGTAATTATATGACTTACGGTTCTGGAATGACACATGTAGCGTTTGGGTGTCCATTCACTGCTGGCCGTGCAGTGTAGCTTCTATATTCATGATGCACTTTGTTCACTCCTACAATGGCTTCCATTGACTTCTAGAATTGCTTTTAAAATGTTATTAATCATGTACAAAGAAGCCAGTTGACAGGTCCCTGCTTCTATAGCAGCATTAATCCAGCAGTGAGTCTCTCCGATCTGATCGGGCCCTTTAATTCTTCCATGTTCTCATGTTAAATCCAGCCAAGCTCGGGGGCGATGAGGTTGTGTGGAGGTTAGCACCGAACTTTAGAGCTCACAGTTCCAAATCCTGTGGCCGGCTGGAGCCTTTCTGTGTGAAGATTGCATGTTCCCCCCATGCTATCATGGGTTCTGTTCGAGTACCTGCTCCCACAGCCCAAAGACCTGCGCAGGGTCGGGGTAATCTACAACTCTAACTCGGCCATCGGCGTGAATGTCAGCACGAGTGGTTGTCTGTCTCTCTGTGTGAGCCCTGTGATAGACTGGTGTATGGATGGATGATTCATTTAAAACTCTCCTGCCTGCTATGTGTCCTTCACGTATAGCATATGCTTTTTCATGAAGGAACATATGTTTGGAAAGGTTTTCTTTATTGATGGAATTCGTCTTTAAAGAATGCCATTCAGATAAAACCATTATTATTATATCGCCGTATAGAGTATAGTTAGTTACAAAAGAGGAACACACATTTTCATACTTGTTTAAATTTCTTGCTTGATTGGTATTCTGCCCTCAAGCATGCAACTACGTCTTATTAAGGGCCGTTAAGTAGAGTCAGGCCTGATGCAAATATAGCTGTGAGGAATGAATTGTAAATAGAGCAGGACTGCAGAGTGTGTGGACAGTTGTGCATCAATAAAAGAAGTTTTGGTTCAGGCAGGCTACAAAGTCAAGCTCAGCCTGCAGCCTGGCAGATCACCTCATCTCTGCCCCGTTTAGTTGATACTCTTCTGCACTTAAGTGCTACTTTTAGCTGCTCCCTTAGTCCCAGTGAGGTGCCTGATGCAACCCCAAAGGGATTTTTGTCTCCTCTGGGGACTGAACAAATCTGTTTAAGTGGCTTTAGCCTGCATTTAGGTCCTGCACTTGTGCAAGCTGTGTTGCAACCCACCTGGAGCTCAGCTCTGCCTTGCTGCTGCTGTGTTCCATGTATGTGTGTGGAAGAGTGGAGCGGTCCCAGAACAGAGGCATACTGCCAAATAAAAACTTAGCACAAAAGAAAGGGAATTTGTGTTTGGTCGATTCTTTCTTTCCCCTTAAACGGAGCCGTGTTTGCAGGGGATGCATTTGTGGGCTGAGCAGCAGAGTTGAGTATGCGGGTTGCCAAGAAGCATGGTTACAACAAAGAAATAATCACCCAAGCACAAGTTTGTTTTCTGCAGGTGGAAATAACAATCTTAACAAGTGTAATAATACAAATCTGTGCGTCAGTGTGTTTTTGTGATCCGGCTCCTGACCTGGGCAAAGAAGTCCTCTGGTGCTTTAACACTGCAGCTCCCTCTTTGAAACCAAAGCACAACAAGCATTAATGTGCGCGCTCTATGCACACAGGATTCACTGCAGGCACACGTCTCAACTCTCACAGAGAAACACAACCCAGAGCAGAAACTTCTCAGCACACGCTCATGCACAATCAGCAGCCTGCGAGCAAGATGGCAGTTTTTCACAAACAGACACACACACACTTAGTGTCTCATCACACTAGCAAGTCCTGGGAAAAGCTCACAGTAAAAGTGCGATGGATTGCAGTTGACAGCCAGCAGGAGACCAGTGACTGGTTGGTTTTCTTTTTTTGGTGGGGGGCTGGAGTGGGTTAATGGTGCACTGCAGAGCATCAGGCAAGGAGGAATGATGGAGTGAATCAGCATATGTGGAAGGCTGGTAAACTGGAAAGGAAGGTCATAGAGTCACAGTTTATTTCCACTGCTGACGCTGCTTTAAAGGATGCAGTGAATGCAGTCCAGGAGCGACGGATCTTCTACTGCTCGGCCTTTCTGGATCTGGAGCGATTTCTCTGTGTTTTTCCTGCAATTCTAAGAAATTATTTTAAACTTTGTCCTTCTTGTGTTGTTGCCACACTTGTGGCACCACCGAGGTTTCAGTGAGAAGCAGAAGTCTAGTGAAAAGCTTGGCTGCTGAACGGGAGCTGGCGCACATGTCGGTCTGCACCGTTACCGTCAGCAGTTATGACACAGCATGCAAATGTTGAATTCATTCTTGGATCCTATTTAATATCAATAGAAGGTGCCATAAAGTCTCCTGTTTGATTCAGTGGAAATAAACTGCACAAATAAGCTCTGTTTAAAAAGCACCTTAACGCTCTGGTTTGCACATTCCTGACTGATAATGGCAGCAGAGTTAACTGCAGCTCTCTGCAGCACAAAGAACATGTTTTTCCTACTTGTTCTTATCATGTGTCGCTTAATAATGAAACAGAACACCTCCAGACTGGAGGGTGAACAGTTCCCAGCCCAAAATAGGTCCAGCGGTAATCTATTAACGCCACAGCATTGTTCATCTTTACATCGAATTGTAATTTTTTCCCTTTGTTTGGCTTTCACAGACTTTTAAGTAAGAAGCGTCACCGTGCATCACAGCTGAGCTGAGTACTTTTATTTCCCAGAGCAAACACTGACCACATGAGTCAGCGACTCGCAGGATTTAAAACGTGTTCAGTCACAAACAAACGGCACAGACTTCCTGTCAGGAGCTGTTCAGACAATTCATTTCCCAGAGGTTTGTGTTGATCACAAGAAAACACACATTTTTCTCGTCGGCTGAAGCGAAATGAACCGAGGCACCTCTGCAGACCGCGCAGCAACCGCATAAGACTTGATTACTATAATCTCAAAAGGAATACATTTCCATAAAACGCTTCACACAGCCAGCGTCATCTTTTACAGCCTGTGAGTTAGCAGTCAATAAAGGGTGTCTTTATATGGAAATGGGTTTGCGTTATGTTTAATTCAGTGTTCTGTGCGATATCTAGTGTTCCCTGTGGAGACGTAACGCAGTCTCTCTCTGCTTTGAAGGCAACCGCCAGAGAATGAGTTGATGTCGTCAGTCAGGACTCACTGAAGCCATCTGGGTGGTCTGTGTTAGCCTATTAAAAACCCTTTATGTTGGGATTTTCAGCATTTTAGCAGGTACATCTATCGTGCTTTCATTGGCCTGAGGGATGCGGCTGTATTGATTAGCTGACCTACTTCCTGTTTTTGAGCCAACAGGATAACCCAGAAAAGTTTGGAGCAGCGGCTGGCATGCTGGTGATGGTCATCAGCTGAGAGCAGAAACACCATCGTGATGAGATAAAGATACTTTTGAGACAAAAGGTTGTTACTGGTGTGAAACACCTTTGCAGCACATTCTCATAACAGTCTCTGAATCGATATATTTAATATTCATGGACACAAATGTTACTTTTTTCGTCTTCACACACACGAACAATCAGACGGAGCTTTGTGAAACCGTAATAAATATTTAGACTTGTGATCACAGACACAAACTGCTGTGCCTCCAGCAAAGCTGCACAATTAATTGAATTTTTATCTCGATCATGTTTTTGGCATCCCACAATTAAAATAACAACATGAT
This sequence comes from Cichlasoma orientale, assembly GCA_034780415.1. Taxonomy (NCBI): domain Eukaryota; kingdom Metazoa; phylum Chordata; class Actinopteri; order Cichliformes; family Cichlidae; genus Cichlasoma; species Cichlasoma orientale. Next base: position 106,907 of record JAVDPK010000149.1, on the reverse strand, counting down.
CAACCGGTACTAAAAATGCAAAGCAGATCAAATACCTGCAAAATGACTGCCTGAACATGTGCCTGCACAAGCCAATCACAGCTGCGCGCTGCACCCGTGAGGTTTCAGGAGTGCGTTCTGGAAAAGTAAAAATCAAAATCAAATGTCCCTCGAAGCTGATCATCATCTGTCGTTTAGAAATCCTTTGGGTCGAAGGCGAGTGATGTTAATCAAGTACAAATCATATGCAGATAGTGCTGCAGCGTCTGTGCAGCAAAGCAACACAACTGCCTGAAAACACACTACAGACTGCAGCATAATGAAGGTCAAGAAAAACAAATGGTTGCTAACAGAAATCATCCAACATCAACTCAGCAACATGACAGCGGATCTATGCAGCTCACAAAGATGCACTGAAGTCACCCACCAAAGCTTTACTCAGTAACGAGGTGAGTAACGAGGTGAGTATCGAGGTGAGTAACGAAGTGAGTAACGAGGTGAGTAACGAGGGCTTCCACACTGAGCCTTCCTGCGCAGTGCTGCCGTGGACTCTCGTCTTTTGGCATATTCATGTGTTACCCTATGTTTTGGGCACAATTTAATTTAGTTGAAGTTCAAAAGATTTCTTCCCATCAGTCCCCCAGGCTGAATGACTGGTGTGAGGTGCACTGAGGCCGTGTGAATCAGCACTTTCTTTGTCATTAGCAGCAGCACAAAGTGTCGAGGCAGCGCTCTGTTCGTTTCATTTTGTGTTCATGTTTTGGTACAAAAACTGAATTTGGGACCAATTTTATTTTAATGCCAAAAATTTGACATGTGTATGAATGCGGCACAGCATGGATGTGAAAGCAGTGGTTTATGTTTATGTGACAATGTAACTAAAATCAGTGAATACTAATGATAAACATTTTGGTCATAATCATGTGGCCCCGCCTCCAGACGAGACTGTTTGAATCCCACACGGAGTCAGTACTTACATGCTTATGTAATATGTTTTTATTTTTGCTGTTTTGTAAACACAACAGTATGTTTATTGCTTATCTCCACACTGACAGGCTGGCAGTGCTTCTTCCTCCTGTGATAGCATACCTAAAGACCACATACAGGACTTCACAAATCCCATTTTACATCAGTGATTTGGCTTCTTCTGTTTGTGTGGGACAGGGTGAGACGCATTGCTCCAGAACTGAACCACGGAGAAAATAACAACTATAGCAGTACCATGCCATCGCTTTCCCCCTGAAAACTGCAGTACATTCACAAATGTTTCATAGTTTCACTTCCTGTGTGTGTGTTTATGGAAGCAGAGCATCCATCCGGCTTATCCCATCCAGCACCAACCAAAAAATAATCCTGTCAGGCTGTTGGTCCAAATGTTATGATTGAAAATGCTGCACAGCAGCGGCACTGTTAATAACTGTTAACTTGGAAACGGTTACACAAAGTGTTCTGTTTGCATTGCGGCATCCCAAGCAGGCATGTGTGCGGTAAAGCAGCGTGTTGGTGGATGGAGATGATTGTGAGTGGATTAATGTGCAGCTCATTGTTAAAAATAAAGCGATAGGTTTGCTCGCACGAGGTTTTCCAATCTAATATGTTAGTCGTGCTTGTTATGCTATAATAAGTATGAGGCAGGAAGTTAAACTGAGCAAATAGAAGTGCATCAGAGGTAATCGATTCATCCTGTGTAAGAGTGGGACACAGAAATGAAAGCCTGCTTCCTGCTGCTGCTGCTGAGGTAAACAAATGTGCCGTCCCTGTTTGAGGAGATGCTGTAATATAACAGCTCATATATCGTGTGTGACTTTATTTATTTTTACATTCAAATATCATTCAAAACGAAAATAATGAGTAAATAATGACAAACTTCACGTTTGTTTTCATGAACTAACAGTTTATATTATTTCATATCAACTTTTGGACCTGATTAAACTCTGACCCATGAAATCCAGTGACCTATTTTTCCAGCGGCCAGCTGAGTTAACAGAAGGACGCGCTTCATTTAGGAAATTATCTCCTTGCATATTGATTGCACAGTAAAATAAGATATGCGTGAGTATGAGGACGGGTGTTACACGTGTGAGGTCAGCTCAGTGACTTAAAATGACACATTTAAGGTGTCCTGATATTTGTAGCCACCTGGCAGTGTAACACACAGAGGTATTCTCTGTGGCAAACAGTGATCACGCTGCGTGCTGCTCAGTGTTTGCGATGGCTCTTCAGTGTGTAGGGTCGGTAGAAGAAGTGTGGAGTTAAAAATGAGCACAGAGTTAAATATTTACACAACAGTGGCAATAATGTGGCTGGAAACGTGCGCAGGGGTTTATCAGTCACTTTAGTTCTGCCTAATTAAGATGCTTTTGTAACAACAATTGTGGCACACACTAGTGGTTATGATGATGGTGAGTTTGTGACTTTAAAAAAGCAGCTTATTCCATCGCAGCAATGTTACCTCCTAACCCAGGTAACTCAGATCCTTTTCATTAGTAGAAGTGAGCTTTCCCGTGCGTGTTGATCATATTTGCAGCGGGGTGTACTGAACAATCATTTCTCTAAATTCGACTTTGAGTTGGATTTGGCAGCGTCTCCTTCACTGCACACAGCAACAAGCTTGTTAATCTCCAGCTTGAGCCAATCTGAGCACAAGTCACTGAAAATGTGTGTTTGCCTGTACAGAAGGAGAAAGGGAAGTATTGTAACATCATAACTGTAAACATTTTGCTTTACTCACATCAAACAAAACAACTAATCTGAACACAACAAGTGGGCGCTCCAGCTGAGAACCATGGCCTCGCTAAGAGGTGCTGATTCTCTTACCTTGGTTTTCTCTCATTGGTTGGTGGAGGGCTTTGTGCTCATATTGGTCGACTGCAGAGAAGGTGGAGGACTCTGAAAATGTTCAAAGTGCAGTGATCCAGGTCAGGCTGATCCCAGCTCTGCTCATTTAGTCGCAAAACACGGTGAAAACATTTTTCTTTCAAGCCAGACTTGTACTTTTTTAATGGTCTTGATTTTAATTGGCTGCTTTCTCACTTGTTTTCAGTCCAGTCCTGATACCTGACCACTGTCAAAGGAACGATTTATATTTAATTGTCTGCTTGTTAAGCCACTTACCACTTACCTATGAATCAGTCATGCATTAAAAAGCACCTAACTGTGTGGTGTCTATAAATAACAGTGAAGTTAGCAAAGAACCGTTCGTATTTGTAGGCACTTGGCTTATGTGTTTTTCCAACAGCAGCCTTTTGGAAGAACACATTACTTCCTCCTATTTCTTCGCTCTATCTGTGGAAAGGCCAGAGATATGGAGATATCTCAGCATGTGCCAGACAAAAGAAGGACAAAGGATGAAGTGACAGGCCTAAAAACTGTCTACAGCACCGAAATGACAAAAAACAGACATAGCAGAGAGCTGCCCTTCACTGAAGCCTCGGTGGAAAGGTGGCTGTCAGGATGCCATTCTTAAGGAAGGGAAAGAGGAGGAAAGGCTGAGGTCTGCTGAATTTAACCAGAACTGAGCTCAAAATCAGTCCTGAATGAATCTAAATTTGAAATTTTTGGTTCAAATTGTCATCAATATGTGTGGAAGAGGTCAGGAAAGAGGTACCACAGTGAGAGTCTGCAGCCACCTGTGAAACACGGCGGAGGCGCTGTCAGGGTTTGGGCTGCGTGGTGTTGGAGCTCTTGTCACCACACAAAGAAATCCGGACAGCATCTGATGGACAACACCTTCATTATCTGCATGGCCATGATCCCAAACACACTGCCAATGCAGCAAAAGCACACCTGTCATCAGTCATGGATCGGCCTCCCCACAGGCCGGACCTCAGCGTCACTGAAGCAGTGTGGGATCATCTGAAGGCAGAAACATCCAGAGAAGAGCTTTGATGTCCTTCAGGAAGCCTGGAGAACTGTTCCTGAAGAGAGTTCAGGCTTTGTTGAAATACTGACTCTCAAGTTTGTTAGAATTGTTCAGATTCTGTTTGTGCTTTACTGTAGCTCCACGTGTGTTTCATTAAATCACTGCTTCACTTCTCCCTGCAAAATATAAAGAAATAAGGAGTGTTTAGCGACGCTGATCATTTCAGTTCTCAGGAGTTTCGGGTTCTGCAGCGTTCTGTGTCAGACTCTGTGGAAAGCATTAGGCACCAAACACGTGTAATAACCTGAAGTGAAAAGAAAGGCATGAAAATGCAGCACTGGCTTTATTCTTAAAGGTGATGTTTCCTAAGCTCTTTTTAGACTTATTTGCTGTCTAATGAACAATGAGCTCCCACATTTCTGCTGCATAATCACAAAGCAGCATGCTTACAATGAGATACTCTGTGTTTGGAGTGCTCTGAGGTAAAAATTGAAAATTATGTCCGTAAATTGGTTTAGCTCGGAGACAACAGTATTTTTGCAAGTTGAGGAATAACAGCTCCCTTATTTTCTCTCTCACACACACACACACACACACACACTCAAATACACACATTATTGCCATCTCCTCCCATCATGACCAACGGCTGTGTGAGTCCTTTAATATCTGCCTGAATAATACAGAGGCATTTCACAAACCACGAGTCGTTCCTCGCCTCATTCCGGGCCGTGCCGCCCGGCACAGCCTGAGTGAGCGATATCAGGAATTTTTCTTTTTCTTCTGTCACCTTAATATCGCTTTTCTCTCCTCTTCCTCCCTGCATTCCATTTCCTACATCTCACTCTTCTCCCCCTGCTGCTCTCCTCATTATATGGTGCACTTACTGTACTTTATTGCTCCTTTCGGCTCTCGGGCTCGCTCTCTCCTTCTCTACAAAATGAGTGGATGAAAATGTGTTCATGTGAACACGCTCACCATCCCTCTGATTGCTTCAATTAGTCAGCCTCTCTGTCTTAGCTGCGGCACATTTAACCACTCTTATTATATTTTCCCCAAAGTTATGGTAGTTGTTTCATCATCTGTTGAGGTTAGTGATCTTCATTTCATTGGGAAGTTTTCATCATCTTAATCCCTGCGTCACATGTTCCTTCAGTCCTGAGGCTCCTCGCAGACTGAAAGAGCCAGGATGCAGAACTGGAGGAAAACAGGAGCAGAGAGGTTGGAGAGTTGAAAAGGAGAAAGATGACAAAGTGAGGGAGGCAGGCTGCGTCGGGAAGCCTGCTGCTTCAAAGCAATAAGTGATGTTTGGAAAAAAGCCAGTCTGGGAGAGGGTGACAGTTATGGATCGTGTGTGTGTGTGTTTGCGTGTGTGCAGTCACAGGATTGCGTTTGTGCGTGCATACCGTCCATGCTTGTGTTTCTCAATAAACACACAACAGATATGCTGTGTATTTATAACTACAATGTAAACTTACACTTCAGTATTGTGTAAGTGATGTGACTGAAACAAAAACAAAAAAAACTGCAGCTGGAAACCTGGAAACCAGTCCAGGATGCTCCCAACCTGCCTACACCTGCGAGAGGCTCCAGCTGCACCTGTGACCCTGGATAACCCTGGATAACCCTGGATAACCCTGGATAACCCTGAATAACCCTGGATAAGCAGTTAGGAAAATGAAGGCATAGACTTCACTTAAAGCTTCTGACCTCTGGAGCAATATGGAGCCATAATACGCCTCAGATGTATTTTCTTTTACAATATTTTACAATTACATTTTTATATTTGATTTTATTTATTTTTCACTTTGCAATGCAGATGTTCAGTTTTAATTCAAGGTTACCAAGTATTGCATGAATTGTTTAGCAATCACAGCCATTTTCATGCACATGTTTAAGGATTGTTTTCATACTTGGATCAAAATCCTTTGCAGTCACTTCCTTCAAGAAGTCTAGTCTGACATCATGTTGTTACTAGTTTGTGGGTCTTTCTGTGATCAATTTTGTCTTCAGTAATTGAACAACAGATTCTACTGGGTTGAGATCAGGTGACTAACTTGGCCATTGAAGAATATCCCATTTTTTTGCCGTGAGGAACTCCATTGCTAGGGTTACCATTGCGTTATGCTTTGGGTCACTATACATTTGCACTGTGAGGTGCTGTCCAGTCAGTTTTTGCAGTGGCTGAATCTGAGCAGAGAGTATAGTATAAACACAGTTCCCCTGGCAGCCATGCACGTCAATGCTGGTCCATGCTGGTACCTGCTGGCTCATGCTGGTATCTGCTGGTCCATGCTAGTACCTGCTGGCTCATGCTGGTGCATGCTGTTCCATGCTGGTCCATGCTGGTATCTGCTGGTCCATGCTGGTACCTGCTGGCTCATGCTAGTGCATGCTGGTCCATGCTAGTGCATGCTGGTACATGCTGGTCCATGCTGGTACCTGCTGGTCCATGCTGGTATCTGCTGGTCCATGCTAGTACCTGCTGGCTCATGCTGGTGCATGCTGTTCCATGCTGGTATCTGCTGGTCCATGCTGGTACCTGCTGGCTCATGCTAGTGCATGCTGGTCCATGCTAGTGCATGCTGGTACCTGCTGGCTCATGCTGGTGCATGCTGTTCCATGCTGGTATCTGCTGGTCCATGCTGGTACCTGGCTCATGCTGGTACCTGCTGGTACATGCTAGTGCATGCTGGTACATGCACGTCCATGCTGGTACCTGCTGGTAAGTTAATCTTGGTTTCATTTGTCCAAAGATGTTTTTTTTCCAGATCTGTACATAATTTTCTGCCAAAGTATGTGACTCATGTTCTTGAGTGCAGCCAGTGATTTTCACCTTGTTGTAAACCATCTCTTGATGTTAGACTTTAACAGTGATAGGCCCACCTGAGAGTGTTCCTGACTTATGTGCTGTGGAACTCATTCTGTCACCATTTTAGTTGCTTTCAGTGGTTTTCAGGCCTTTGGTGTTGCCAGTGGTGCATTCAGTCTTTTTAAGAATGTTCCAGATTGCTGATTTGGACACTCCTGAGGTTTTTGCTATCTCTGTGATGGGTTTATTTTGTTTTTTCATCCTTGCACTCACATCGATTGGACCTCATATTTAGAGTTCCAGTAAAAAGCTACAAAATGCAGTTTCAACAGTCAGACTTAACTCTAGTTCTATGTCATAATGTATACATAGTAATATCAGGGCAACGTGTGATTTCCTGCTTTTGTGGATCCTGTTGCAGATTTTTAAAATTTATCTAATACACATATATATATTGCAGAGTTTGTGTGGTGCGTGTAGAAGTGCTATTTGGTATGGAAAATATGTTTCAGTGCCTTGGCATACTTTTGTGCAAGCCTGGGGGAGAAACTGGGAAGGAGGGGGGTTAATTAAAGAAAGTGACTGGAATAAGGGAATGTGTAACAGATTGTAATGAAGGCAATAGGAAGGAAGGATGGAGGGTGTGTGTAGGTACTGTGTGTGTATGTGACACGTTTAGTGAGTTCAGCGGCTTGAAGATGATACATTGACTAGTACTGCATATGTCTCCTTAAGATCTAGTACACCCAGTCAGCGTCTCAGCTGGCTCACTTCTTGGCCCATAAATCATTCACATACTGAGACTGATGTACATACACACACATACACACACATAAACAGCATCCAGAAACAGATACACAACACCGCTGTGACCTGTGATCCACACCCAGTAAACCTACATTAGTGAGTTATATCTCCTCACACTATCCAGCGATAGATGAGTGGAAGTTACTGATCACTGTCCTCATATAATCTGTCGCTCCAGAAACTGTGGTGTTAACAGAGACTGTATATAAAAAACTGTAGTGAACATCATAGTACCTCACACCTGCATTCTTTATAATGACCACCAGGGAGCGTATGATTATGATTACAGTGATCCCTCATCTGTCGTGGCGGTCACGTTCCAGAGACCCCCGTGATAGGTGAAAATCCACGAAGTAGCTTTATAAGGCTTTATAAACCCTTCCCACACTCCTATGAACCTTTCCCGCTCTCTTACTACAACTTGAATGATGAAGATGATGAATAATGTAGCTGTGCGATGAAGGTGGTGCAGCATCTTCGCCCTCGGCCGTAACTTCCATTTCCGCCAAAGGCGTAGACGTGACTGATCTCTTCGTCCGAGTGATGAACATAGTTATGTGGTGTTACAGAAATGCCTATATACCGCAAAATCCTGCAATATAATGAAAATGCTGTGAAACAGAGTAATATTTAAAAAATATCCTCGATACGGTGAGGCCTCAATTATTGAACCGTGATATAGCGAGGGACCACTGTGTTCATTTTGTATTAGAAGGCATGAGGGGGTAACCATGGAGTAACTCACATTTTTGTTTTTCTTTGTTTGTTTGTTTGTTTGTTTGGGGGGGGGGGCTCCTTTGGGAGCCTTGGGTTTTGTGGTTACATTCTCTGTTTAAATCTAAGCAGCATGATAGGTTTAGATGGTGGCTTTGATTAAAATGTTTCCCTTCAAAACATAAACCCTAGATGCTGAAAAATTCTGTTGACCTTGTGCATATGAATTTATTCTTCTTGGCTACATGAGGTGCTTTACGGTTACTGACCCGTCTCATTGTTTCCTTATCCCAGTGCATCGAAGCACAGAACCAAGTGACAAAACACAGCTGACAAAATGGCAGAATATGGTATTAAAAGGAGGAGAGTGGGTTGTCACAAACCAACAGGTGACACCACCATTCCTACATATACCTTTTATAGACATGCTACATGTAGGTGTTTAAGTAGTCACAGCAGGGAAGCTCAACAATGAGTTCCAGTAAATCAGGGCAGTGATTCTCTGGAAGAAGACTCTGTGCTGTGGAGCTGAAACACTGAACTCCCAGCTATGCCATGTCAGAATGTCCTGTGAAAATAGTCTATGGCAGGTAGCAGCCTTACGTTTGTTGAGCAGTGATTCAGTTTTGCACACACCTCCACCATAGATCTGCAACCAAACAATCCACAAATGATTGAAGTGAAGTTTAAATTCAGATGGTTAAACAAAGTAACCACAGTGGACGTGCTGCTGCCCTTTAGTGTTGGTCTGATACAGATTCAGTAATTCCAGCATTATTGGTTGCTTTACAGTGGTCAGGGTCACTGAGCTCTACAAGCCACTTTGTAACCCCGCTGTGCCCCAGCTCCTCCTACTCATGCCACATCTGACTTACTCAGTGCCACATCTGGTGCCACTGATGCCAGTTTCTTCCTGCGCTATGGTCCTGCTGTATGTTTTCTTCCCCTCTATTTTTATTATATGTGCATGGAGGAGCAGGCAGCTCCCAGAACAGTGCCAGACCATCAAATATAAATGGCTCTGTATGGAAATGGCAATAATCTTTTTATTATAGTGGTCCTGAATAATTCAGTTCAATTCAATTTTATTTATATAGCGCCAAATCACAACAAACAGTCACCTCAAGGGGCTTTATATTGTAGGTAAAGACCCTACAATAATACAGAGAAACCCAACAATCTAACGAACCCCTATGAGCAGCACTTGGTGACAGTGGGAAGGAAAAACTCCCTTTTAACAGGAAGAAACCTCCAGCAGAACCAGGCTCAGGGAGGGGCAGTAGGGGGTGAGTGGAGGCAGAATAGATTTCAGTTCTACTAAATTTTGTTTAACTCAAGCAGGAAAATGTCATGAAAGCAGCAGGTGTGATCCGGTGACTAAATAAGAGTGAGCCAGCACGTATAACAGTGGGATCCTTCAACCAAAGCATCTAAACACATCTCAGTCAGAATTAGCTCCTCTTTACACCTGTGTGTCTTTTCCTGACTGTGATGTGTCAGAATGTCTTCTGCGGAAAAGAAACACAAAACAAAGAAAGCAAAAACCTCTGCAGCATCAGCTCTCCCACCTCCTCAGGCAAAGCACCGGCACCAAGCTCCCAGCACACTAACCTGTAATATGATGCTGCTTGTCAGCTGGTAGCCAAGACACTGATGAATGAGACCCTGATGGAGAAGCATGAATGAAGCAGTTGGTCTGTCTGAATGCATTAATCCTTTACAATCGTAAATAGTTCATGTCAAGAACTGAAGCTAAAAATGAGACAGAAATGCGGGTTACTGAATCCTCGTGAATGCACTGAAAATGACATGGATCCTTTTGTTATGTGAAATACTTTAACAGAATTGTAAAAGAGGGAAAAATGTTTCCAGTACAACCACAACTTACAACTTGTAGTACCACAGATACTAGATACTGCCTGTTGTATTGTCCTTGATCTCTCTCACACGCAAATGTGCACTCATGGAGAAAATCGTTACTGGCAGAGTATCTGCTCAGTTAGGAGACCTCGAGTCCTCTGCTTGTTATGAAGTTTGCTGCAAGTACACAGAACGGGACGCTCTACAGGTTGCTGCCTGTAATGATGGTCCACAGGGCGAAGGCTGCGCGCTCTGCTAATGGCTTTCTGCAAGAGTCTGTATGGTGTGCACGTGTAATCGCATGTTGTGTGTAATAGTGTATGGACACGCCCATGCACTGACTTCATTTATCCATGTCTTTGATATACTGATAAGTATGCATGCAGTGTAGTATTTATAATATTGTGTGTGTGTGTGTGTGTGTGTGTGTGTGTGTGTGTGTGTGTGTGGTTGGGTGGACGTTGGGAGGTGTGGGTCATCTGCAGAAGCCCCAACCTCACCTTATCTGCAGCGAGATGGGCTGTGTTCGCAGAGAT
>JAVDPK010000149.1:79150-90160 GCA_034780415.1 Cichlasoma orientale | reverse complement strand
TTAAGGTGACGTTGTGTTGAACCGACTGTTTTGCAGGAACCACCAGTAGTTCAGTCTTAGAAAGGTTAAGTTGAAGACGGTGTGCCTTCATCCATGAGGATATATCTGAGAGGCAATGAGTTATCCGTGCTAAGATCGAAGAGTCATCCGGCGGGAATGACAGGTACAGCTGAGTATCATCAGCAAAGCAATGGTAGGAGAAGCCATGAGAACGAATAACTGGGCCCACGTGCAGGAAGAATTTTAGCAGCTGATTTCAAACAGGCTCTTTTTGCTAAATTCAACATTCAAACGTTCCACCAAACATTTCGTTAAAAAAGAAGATGCTCTTTGCTCTTAGAAGGCACCTCCACTTTTCAGGCTTCAGGTATTTCATCAGAGGTTTGAACCTGGTTTCAGCCATAAGAGCACCTGTGAGGCTGCTGCAGGGTGATGAGAGCTGAAGCTGGGCTGGTCGAGGTTATGTCTCAGGCTCTACTCCAAACTAAAAGGCTTTATGATGAGACTTGAATTTCTTCTGTAGGAAGATGTTTGTGACACACTGTTGTTCTGTTATGATCTTATGGTCAGCGTAGCACAGTGTTTACACAGCAATCTTATGGTCAGCCTGGTGTTTTTGGGCTTCTGCAGTCTAAACCTGCCTGAACCTGCATCTGTTTCCTTTCTGGAACTACTGTAACGCTTTAATGCACTTACAGAAGTCATTATGAAATAGACACGAGAGCTCCTTGTTTATGAAAAATATCCTACACTTTTGGTTTACTGGACATTGATATGAGGAGGATTTTAAAATGCTACGATTCTTTATAGGCTCATTTTGGTTTGGAGTTAGAATGAAGATGACATCCTTGAAATAAATGAAAAGTAGAAAATTGAAGGAGCTCTTTACATTTAAAGGGGAGCTATTATACTTTATAGCTCCATGTTCTGGGACCCTACGACAGTTCTTCAGTCCTCGGGTCATCCACTGTAGCTCCTCTCCCTTTCAGGCCATCCTCCCATTAACCCAGCTCTCTTCTGATTGGCTTCTCCTCACAAACAAAAGGCTCGAACAGCAGTGGGTGTCCTCGGCTAACATATGATATAATCATATGATGTTCTTTATGGTCGACATCATAAAAAGCCAAGTGTAGAAAAACAAACTGAGACACAGGGCTGCTTTGGCCATGCTTAATGTGAACATCCAGCACTGTAACAGTATATATATGACAGATAATATTAAACCATAATAGGGTCACTTTAACTTTAAATGATGTCTTTGTTCAAAGCTGCCATAAAATGCTGAATACCAGCACGAGACCGAGCTGATGTTCCATCCTCACATTAATGGTGATGCTTAAAGAAATGTCAGGAACACACTGACTGATGTCACACTGCTGCCGAGGCCGGGAGAACATTTCTGTTAGCCGGACCGCTCCTGGCAGCTTATTACGCAGCAGTTAGACTGTAGGGACGTGTCCAAAGCTTTGTTTTGTGCTGTGCGCTGCAGCCCCATCAGTATATTATGAAATATTCACAGGGACAGTTGTGGTAAAGGCATGCAATGCAATGAATACTGCATATCTTAAATACAGCTGAAGGTGTTACAGTCCACAAACACACTTCCACAGATTGTAAAATGACTCCTGCTGCTGTTTCTTGGTGCGTCTGGGAATGAAACTGTAATATAAATCTGCAGTCTCCGACAATCCAGCCTTTTCCATCACCGGGACAACAGCTGGGATTTACCTCAGTGGCAGAGAGCACATGTTTGCCCACTCAGTGAGTTCTGTTAGATTTAACTCCTATTTTAACCCCAAAGCAAAAAACAGATGTTGTTGCTAGTGAGAAGAGGTTATCTGAGGGAACGCCCAGGAATAAAACGACAGCATTTATCAGCTGCTGGAAATCCCAAAGTGTGTGATGGTGTCTGCCAGTGTGGGAAACTAATGTGAAGGACATAAGCGGGGTCTCTCTGTTCTGGTTTAGCGAGTTTAAGTAAGGTACCAGTTTAGTTCAGATCAGTCAAAGATATCTAGAAATCATGTCTGCTACAGCATAGGACCAGTGCATCGTGCACACTTGGACAGAAGACACTTCCAGGCGTGCATGAGTTTATAACAGTTCCACTTTGCTTGTCATTTGCGCCGCGAATACAGAAACACAAGCACTCCAGTTCAGTGGAGGCTGTGTTCTACAGGCCGAGCGTGCACTAAACGACACCAGACCCCTGCAACTTACTGAAGGGACCCCTGAGCTGGCCCACCCAGTGCCTGTGCGAGCTCCACTCCTTGGAATCATAATTAACCTACTAAAATATTACAGTTGGATTGTCAGCGAGCATAATGTCAGTGTGAGGATAGATGAACACAGTAACAATAAGCAATAACAATAACATAAAATGTAAATGATGGGGGGGGGGGGCATCCATTTAAGTATATTCATGCGTCCAGCCACACTGTGGCTCCCACATACTGCTCATAGTAACAGTTATTATGATTTCATGTTTACACCAAATTCTGACCATCTAAATGTGGAGTCAGGACTCCTCAGAGGGAGCGATGTTTTCCCAGCCTGGCCTGCAGCCTCAGCTTCCTGCTGTTAGCTCACAGGACTGAGACCTGGTGTGCTCTTCATCTGCTTCAAAGTTCAGCATGTGTGAGCAGAGATGTTCTTCTGCATACCGCAGATTCAGAGATGCATCAAGGGGTTTGAGAGTTACTTTTACCTTCGTATGAGCTCAAAGCAGTCTGCTCGTTCTCTGACCACGAGCATATTTTCTCTTTTAATACATTTCTCTGTAAACCCTGGAGACGGCTGTGCAGGAAAATCCCAGCAGATCAGCAGTTTCTGAGACACTCAGACCGGCCCGTCCTGCATCAACAGCCGCAGTCTGATCTGTAGTGTGTGCGCGCGCGCGTGTGTGTGTGTGTGTGTGTGTGTGTGTGTGTGTGTACATGCACTGAATAACAAGCAGTTGAACAGATGTACCTAATAAAGTGGTTGTTGAGTGTATATTTCAATTGAATTTGAATATGTGTGTGCGTGCGTGTGTGTGTGTCGGGCACTTGCTAGACGTGTGACTGTGCGCAACACTTAAGGGTGATGCAGCCGACACACAGTGAGCGGGTCAGCTGTTGAATTGTGTGTTTCTATTTTCTGATGCAGCAGAGAGGTGCACACACTGTCAGCTGGGATACCTGATGATTAACCTGACACAGCAGATGGTTTATTACACAGAACCATGTGGGAAATCGTCCTTGGGACATACGTGGACTAACAGTCGCTGTCTACCTTCGGCTAACACCAACCAATTAGGACATGGAGAGAAGAAGCTGCAGTCGAGCATATTAGTATATTGTTAGATGATCCTTTTTGCATGCATGCTCAGGTAGGCACTCACAGGCACTTGAAATGCTTGACTGGATGAACCAAATATCTGTTTCTATTTTTAAAATGCACCATAGCTGCAGCCGGATTGGCCAGTGGTTGCTTACAGGGTCCAAACCACCTGTGGTTCAGCCAATAGCACGTCGCTTGAAGCCTAACAAGGCTGATTATCTCATGACTGTGGACTCGAGGAATTAGCATGTATCTAGGATAACCTGACGATGCTGTTGAAGATAATTATGTTTAATGTGTGAGGTGTGCAAAGACAGGCAGCAAACACTGGACCTAAAGGCAAAAGAAATGATGAATTAGTACTGGTGCAACCGTGGGCGTCACCTCTGAAGAAAATCTTTTAAAAATGTGAACGATTCCTGTATTTGGATTATTTGAGTTAAATTACACTTAATGACGGCGTTGTTGTAAAACAGACACATTATTCATTTTTGTTACTTTAACTCAACATTTTTTTCTTTCATTGCAACAGCAGGTAGCTCTCCCGGTAGCAGCTTAGCTTAGAGTTCAGCAGCTTTAAAGTGTGCAGTTGCATAATCAACATCATGAGTAACTAGTAGTGGGAAATATGAAGGAAACAATCAGAACTTCCTGCCAGGATTGGCTGGTGAATCCAGTCACCCACAGAGCCGAAGGGCAGCTCTGGAGGGAAGTTTTGCTCTAATGTCTTTATTGTGATTCTATTTTCTGTCCATTTCAGCTGCGGTCATCATGTTAATCATGCACAGATGGTTTGCATGGATAGTATCATATGCTGTGGAATGCACCTCATTGCAGTCATACTGTCCGTACATGGATACATGGATTTGTCCCTTCTTTTTCTCTCTGTTGCACATACATCTACATACACTAACACGTGAATCCACAGAGTTGCTGTTTTTTACAAACACAAAGTTCATGTCCTCTCAATGCAGCTGAAAATACACTCCTCCATCTAATGCTCTTCCACTGCTTTCATCCCTCCGTTCATCTTTACAGCACTGTCACCTGCAGGTCTGTCTTTGTTTCCTTATTCTGCTTGTTCTCTCCATTTATTCTCTGTGGCCTCACTCCTGCCTCTTCCCTTGGGCTCATCCACACACCCGCATGCTGCGACTCACTTCTCAGTCTCTGCTGAAATGTGCGAAAAAAATACATTTGTTAAGATGAAAACCTTCTTCTGAACTTTCTGTCTCGGAGGAAATGACCTGACCTGCACGCTCTGCTTTTCCTCTTCCAGTTTCGCTGTGTCTGAAATCCACACTAAACAGCGGAGAGATTATTTTCAAGTTCAATCAGCATAAAATACTTCACCTTGTTAATCACCAGCATTTTAATCAACCTAGCAATGTTGACTGAACTAGTTTTGTATTTCAGTCAGGACCGAGGCGACTGTTGCTGCTATAGAAATAACACTGAACTGAAAATTGTTATTTCAATCTGCAGTTATTCGTGTTTGGCGGTGTGGCTTTGCTCTGAGCTCTCCCACCAGTCTACGTATGTACATGGAAAGCCGTGGACGGGGCATCAGTAGCAAGACCCCCCGCCCAGTTCTGAGCAGGCATCGGTGAAATTAGATGTAACATATAGTCAGAGATGGCATGATGAGAGGGAGCTAAGCTGGAGATGAGCTGCAAAGCTGGTCGCAGATGTGCAGCAACCTCAGCCGGGCTAACGCCTCCTAAAAGTGCACCTCTGAAGGGTATCAGCTGAACCATCAGCTGATATGAGCTGGCACTGAGGTCAGCTGATCTGCTGAGATTACTGGCTGAGCTTGACCTGATGGCTTGAATTAACACCATGCTGAGTTTAGATATGTTTGGAAAAAGGACAACTGTAGCAAACGTACTGGAAACGTCTAAAGGGAATGAGGTGCCGGACCTCCAGGGACTCGAACATCTTCTCATTGGTCCACAGAGGATTTGATACTTTTGCTAATGAGCTTTTTCTGGTTGAACTTTGTTACTCCATTATGAATACAATAATTTGTATTTGGAATAAGTATTAATCCACAAGAGCCTCAGGTTGGTGACACCTTTGAAGATTAAGTGTAATCACTGGAGCTCTGGCACTCTGACAGACGTGGATCTTTTAACTTTGACGTGTTGTCCTGTTTAATCCTAAATGCCAGCAGATTTTCCTGTCGGGGATGGAAGCAGCACTCAGAGAGAGTGCAGCTGCTGCCCGCCTCAGATCCTGCTTTTGTTTACAGACTTGCAGGATGTCTGAACAGAAGCATTAAATTCAGGGATGAGTAGGTGTAGCGTGTCATTTATTTACATTGTTTACTGGAGAATGAGTGTTTCACAGCGCCTACATAAATCAGCCGCCCCACTTGAGATAACGCATAAATGCATACTTGATATACAACAAAGGAAACTAAGTGACTAATTGAAATTCATGTTGTGGGTAGAGGAGATGTATGACAGCGGGTCAACTGCAGTTCTTCATTCAAACTCACTCTTCTGTTTCCTCTCCAGGGTCTCTTCTCCTCATCAGGTGAAGCACTGTGAACCGCCCACCCCCTCACCACCCTCCTCTCCTCCCTTCTTTCCCTAGCGACACCACCCAAAATCCCTAAACCCCACCTGGCCACACCTGCCAAACTCCATCCACAGCTGCAACTGGTCCCCCCTTTACCCCATGGTGGCCCCAAGGCCCGCCCTCTCACTGCTATTGGCTGTCCTGGCCTGTTCGGGGCCCGCACGCCCCTCGCCGCCCCTGCTTCTCCGGCCCCGGGAGAGAGAGAGGGACTCAGGTGGTGTGAACATCGCCGTGGTCCACTCGGGCTCCTCCCTGCTCCCGGAGACGGCGGTGGTGGGAGGCGCGGGGGTCAGTGAGCTGGGGCCCGGTCTGGGAAACGGTCCAGGTGGAGGAGGAGGAGGAGGAGGAGGAGGGGGGGCAGGAGGAGGAGGAGGAGGAGGAGGGGGGGCAGGAGGAGGAGGAGGCGGAGGGGGAGGAGGAGGAGGAGGAAGAGGAGTAACGGACACAGCTTCATCAGCAGGAGTTGCCGAGATGTCTTCGTTTTCCTCCTCGTCGCTCCTGTCACTGGCGGCGCTTGTGGGGGAGACGGTAATGACGCCCTCGGGTCAGGCCAACGTCATCTACCTGGCCGTGAACGAGAGCAGTCCCGGTACCCTGCTGCTGCAGCTGTGCGAGCTGCTGGCCACGACACCGCTGCAGGTACACAAACATGTACACAAACCTGCTTACTGTAGCGTGTGACGCTCCCACACTGCAGCCTTCTGAGAGAAACTGAAGCACAGTGTTCAAAATCTTCCATCCCCAAAAATGTCCAAAATGAACAGTGATAAAAAAATTTTTTCCCTGAGGTCAGAGTGGGATAACGGGTGACCGTCCAAATCCAAATCTGGCTCTGCTATTGTTCCACATTTTATAAATGATGAAGTACGTGACTTTTTGTCCCCTAATACATTTGGTTTAAATCCCGAGAGAGAGCAGAGACACACCTGCAGTACAGACGCGTGCAGCTCATCCTAACGAATGCAATAAGTTCAGAAACACTGATGCAAACGATGCTGCTTTTCAAGCTCAGGAATATATCAGCATGATAATCATCTCTATGATGTACAATGGATTCTGTGTCAGTGAAGCTTTCGTAATTATAACTATTAGATTTAATGAGGATTAATTGAAATTAGTGGCTGGTTACAGTGATGCACTCTGACAAAAGGCGTTACAGGAAGAATAAAAAGAGAACTACAAATCCTGCATAATTACTCACATCTGCACAGCTGGCCAGGCTCCATGTGAAGCTCCATGATTGTCAGATGGACTTTGGTGGAAGGCAGACTTTTCATTCATGCATGTCCATGATAGTTATGTAATGGATCAATGAACGGTTCTGTGCAGGCTTCCTTGCTGTGCCGTGTCAGAGGTTTGCATTAACTGTTAGGTCGTTAGTCACATTTTGGTGTTTTGTGCTTTCAGTTTGTGTTTGATTTGATTCCTCCATGTTCACTGTTCATCTATTCACTCATTCATTCATAGTATGACTCTTGTGGATGGGAGCAGATCTGAGTTTGCAACTTGAGAGCTGCTTGTGACCATACAGAGGTAATAAACATGCTGCATACGCTACTGCTGATTTATTTACTCAACCATTTATTAATCCATCCATTCATCAACAGAAAAATGCATTATGCATGTATCCAGTCTGTGTCTGGCTGTCTCCCCCTGTATTTGTTTACATGTTATAAAGGTGAAGGCTCTTCTTCTGAATGTCTTCAATCAAGTATGATATTAACTGTTAGGTAACGTTTGCCACCTTATCTCCACATCCTGTTTAAAAGCCATTTGCATATCAAATGCTTCCCTTTGAGGATTGAGCTGTCACCTATACTTAACTTCAGTTTACTCCCCTGAATCGCTACAAGAAAACAAGCATCAAGTCATCAAGCTAACCTCAAATCACAATAGCTCCACCTCATATTATTATGTAGAGTAATAGCCTCACCAGAGGCTCATGCATTTTTCATGATTTTGTTACCACGTGACAGGGTTTTCCAGAAAGGTAATCACATCGAAAATATTTTTTGCAGAAATAGTTGAGCATGCATGCAGCAGCCACACCTGTTAGCAAGCCCTTCAAGAGCCGAGGTGGCCCATAAGCCCAAGAGCTTATCTGCTGTTTCTGTGGTGTGGAGCAGCTTAAGCTGCACAGGTACAACACACCCTATTGTCCCGACAGGATGCCGGTCCACTGCAGGGATTTAACTCTGATTGTATCTGAGCACTGATTTCCAAGCAGAGAAGCGAAGCCCTCTTTGAAAGCACCTGATGGATGTTTGATGACTTCATTAAGTTTCTAAAAGTCTTTGCAGAGATTCAGTTTGTTAGCAGGATAAGAAAATACAGTCTTCATTAGAATGAAGTGTTATCAGGAACGTGAATGTACTTATTGTTCCATTAACTTTTCTCACTTGTTCAGTCTTTAAATTATTCTCAGGCTTTGGAGCAGCACAATAAAAAAGCTGCAGCTTTGATGAATAAAATTCTAGTGAGATGATTATGAAATTGCTTCTCAATGAGGCTGATGTAATGTGCTGCCTTTCATTGTGCAACCTTTGTTTCACTTCCAGGGTTTGGTGTTTGAGGAAGAGAGGCCGCCACCGCCGAACCGTGCCCCTCTGGCCCCGATGCTGGAGTTCGTCTCTGCCCAGACAGGGGTTCCCATTGTTGCTGTTGGGGGAGGAGCCAGCCTGGGACGAGAGCCACAGGTAAAGAATGGATTACCTAACATTGCATCATCAACTGTTAATTTCACTGGAACTAAAGCAAGGACCGTCTGTGGCTTAGAAGATGAAACACTGTAAGAAATATGCCAAGTAATAATTGCCTCCTGACCTCCTCAGACCCCTCTGAGGAGGTCAGGAGACAATTTCTCTGTTTTAAATGAAAACTAGAAGTTTAAATTAGTCACAGCTGATAGTGTGATGAATCTGTATCTGGGAACCTTGTGAGGTTTACAGTCTTTTCATTTCCAGTTCCATACACTGTATAACAGTAGACTTGCTTCTGATTGGCTGCCCCTTGACTGGCTTCCACAAACAACTGCCTTCATCTCTGTTGTGGCAAAAGAAACCGTAAAACTATCCATCCATCCATCCATGTTCTGCAGTTTGGAGGTTTGTGCTTGTGGAGCTGTTTGATCCCTGTTTTGATGCTATTATGATTCTGGGATATTGTGAGTCTGACTTCATGTGATTGTGAGTCTGTGAATCCTGATGTAATCATATGCTTAGTCTCGTGAGAGTGTTACGGCTCACGTTCGGTCCCTCCGTGCTGTCCCCGCCTGTTTCTCAACTTCCTGTTAATGCCTGTTCCATTTTTCGTCATGTCTGATTCTTCTCTGAGTTTGGATTCATCTTTTGTTCAGTTCCTGTTTTACTTTGAAGGTTGGTTTTATGTCTTCTGTCAGTTTCACTTCCTCTTCAACTGTGTGATCACTTTCACCCGTATGTCATTCTCTAATCAGCCAGTTTGTATAAATAGTCCGGTTTCCTCTTTGTCTCTGTTTGTCTGTACTTCCTGTTCCTGTTCCTTCTTCGTCTCCATGTGCACCTGGATTACTGTTTGTTTGACCCTCTGGAAGTTTTTAGCCTTTACTAAAGGGAACTTTATGTAGTGTTCCCAATCAAAACAGCATTTTGTGATCAACCTCTGTCGAATTGCATAGTTGTTGAAGTATTCCCAAGTCAGAAAAGTCACATGCAGGCGTGCAGGGGTTTAGTCTTCAGAGCTGTTCCTGTGACCATAAAAGGAATTCCCCTCCAGAAATCTTCTCCAGTTAGAGTCAGAAATAAATTCCTATAATAATTTATTCTCAGAAATAAATGTTTCCAAAGCAGAAATAAAACTGTTCATGGAGGGGGGTTCATGATAACCAGTTTATGTTGGTGTCGGCATTTGACTATTCAGAGTGAAGGATTTTGGGTATGCAACCTATGCCGACATGCATATGTGTGAGCCTCCAAGAAGCTAACGGAGCGTATCCTGTCGGGGCTGATGCCATGCACAGGCTGAATGCTGCTCGGTTAAAAAGTGGTCTGAAAAGGAAAGGAAGCAGCAACAGCAAGGTTCACCATGAAGGGAATATGCATGAAAAAATATCAAATATAAAAAGCAGCGTGAAAAGCACAGACAGTGGCTGCAGCAGACAGTTTCACTTCAGCTCTTTCTATGTTACATATTCTCTCCAACAATGGCACAAGCCACAAGCAAGAGTAGCCCACATACTTCTGACACTGCCCACTGGTGACAGTAAACGGTTACACCATGGTGGGACTCTGCAAAGCTGTGCGTAGGACCAGAGCGCAACAGTGCCAGTCCCTTAAGGCCTGAACGTTGGCTCTCATAGGAACACTTACCCTGTCCATAAGAAACACGTGTGTATGCAGAAATATTGTTGGGTTTATGAAACGTGTGTACTGGCCTGTTTTCTACTACCATGCGTACATTAAGAATTTATTCTGAACCCACAGGCTTGTAGAATCTGCATACTGCCCCGCCCCCAGGAAACCCATTTACCTCCAGGTGCAACTCTAATACACAAAAGCAAATAAAAAAAGAAAAAATCCAGATTCTCCAGCATTGGGCCAAGAAATCAGACTGAAGTCACAACATCCAGCAATGAGATGTCACTTTCAATGACAGAGAAATGCTGGAATATGTTTGAGTTCAAAGGTTAAAACCTGCACGGTTCCATTTAGTACTTGTGTCCTTTACATGCAATTAGATTTTTTTTTTTATTTAATTTGAATTTTGAGCATTTTTTGGCTCATCTTGTTTTGGGACACTAAAGAATGACCGAAAGGCAATAATAATACTAATAAGTAGCAGTACTAGTAGTAGTTGTTTAAAGTCTTTAAAAGAGCCAGGCCTTGTTCTGTTTGTATGCATGGTCGGATTGACTTTCATAAAATATTCAATTCAATTTTATTTATATGGCACCAATTCACAACAAACAGTCGCCTCAAGCTGCTTCATATTGTAGGTAAAGACCCTACAATAATACAGAGAAAACCCAACAGTCAGAACGACCCCCTATGAACAGCACTTGGCGACGGTGGGAAGGAAAAACTCCCTTTTAACAGGAAGAAACCTCCAGCAGAACCAGGCTCAGGGAGG
>JAVDPK010000149.1:38390-67145 GCA_034780415.1 Cichlasoma orientale | reverse complement strand
GAGAGGAAAGGAAGGTTGGAGATTGGCCTATAATTAGCTAAGACAGCTGGGTCAGTGATGGCTTTTTAAGCAGTGGTTAAATTACTGCGACCTTGAAGGCCTGTGGTACATAGCCACCTAATAAAGAAAGATTGATCATATTTAACCATTCAAAAGCTGTTCTCTTCTATATGCATGTTTTGTTGTTATAGTTGCAGATCAGCCAACACAGTGGATGCTTGTGCATCATCTCATCCACTGCTACCTATTGGCCAGTCATGGGGAGTTGTTTTTGTTATTTGAATGTAATTAACAGGATCAGGATTAGTCAGTGTTAGCAGTCATTTCTGTGGTTCAAAAGTCAAACACATGGTTTCCAGCTGAGTGGAGATGTTTGTACCTCTATGAAAAATAGGTTCATAAACAAAATTTCAATTTTTGTTTTTTGTTTTCATGCCTAAAGAGGAATAAAAACAGTCAGGAAAATAATCTTAACTGAGGTTTTTATAATTCATGCATGAAAGGGTTAAGGTCGAAGCATTAATTAATGGTGAGGATTTTTGAGCAGTAGGAATAGGGTCTAATAGACATGTTGATGGAGGAAGTAACTATTGGAGTTAGCTCAGAAAGATCAATTGGAGAGAGATTCTAAATAAATATCAGTAGTATTGAAAGTAGCTGTACATGATATGTCTGTGAGATGGTTATGAATGTGGCTACAGTGCTGAAAGGAAACCTGGGCTTGTTCTTTTTTCCTTCGGGCAGTGATGAATAGGAAGGTGTCCCAGCTTTACGGAGGGCTTTTTTTATAGAGCATCAAACTCTTTTTCCAGACTGAATGAAGATCTTATAAACTGGTGAGACACCATTTCCTCCCCAGCTTATGGGTCGAAGGCTACAGGTTAGTTGGAACTTGGGGAATCAGTAAGGCTAATTTAACAAGAATAAATTGCAGTTTACTAGCAGTGTACTAGGATTTAGCTTATGTCTCGCCTGTTCCACTGCGGCTGATTTAAATGTTATCTAGGAAAGCTACGATTATTTGACCCTGCCAATTGAGGTTTAACACAACAAACGGGTATTTTTGCCTCCAGAGTATAGCTTTGCATTTGAGGAATGTCTGATAAGTGAACTCTAATCAGTTCTTAATTGCCTTTGGGACACTGAGTCAGGCATGTTTCCTAATACGCTTTAAGAATTAATCAACCTTGTGTCACAAGCGCTCCTACAGCTGTGATTTGGGATGCGTCACTCATTCATTGTTTCTGGTGAGTGTTTAAATGAAAAGAATGCAAGCAGAGTGTTTTGATTTCTTTGCTCCAGCTTCCAGGGGGACACAAAACTTTGATTTTTGTTTCAAACACCACCCAACTGCTCACTGAAAGCTTGTTCCCAGTGCACTCGCCTCTCAGCTGGGTTAAGAAAAGCAGACAAGCCTACATCACAGATCAGGCTGCTGGTTTGATATTCGACCTAGTTCAGTTTAGCACAACCCGAGGTGAGCCCTGCCGACATCGGAGGGTGGAAAGATACGCCCTGAAGTTTCCTCTTTGATCATCCACATGTACGCGCAGATGCAGAGCCTTGATGATTAATTTAAACACATGCCCTCTGCCTCTTTGTTTAATGTTGAGAAAGAGCTAAAATTAGTGTAAGCTAAAGCGATCGGCCTTGGACAGTGAAAATGCACTGGCATATGCATACTTTCATACGTCCTAAGCATATTCAGTGTTTAAGCTCACATTCATTCCAACTTTGAACCTACATGGATTTTCCCATCCTGATACTTTGTTCTCATTTTAGCAAAAACACAATGGCAGAAAAGTCAATAGAAATGAATTCCTCTTTCACTGAGTGGCTCATCTGTCCAGATTAAATGTGACTGGAGAAGCAGAGAGGACGGCCATTATTGTTTCATTCACTGACACTGAAAGCTTTATTCAGAAACCGAGGGCTTTTTTGACACACTGTCGTATTCCTCTGAGTGCGCCCCTCTTATTAAGACTAAAGTCAGTCTCGCGCACACAGAAAGGGCTAAGCTGGGGGAGAACAGAACTTGCTTAGGCAGCTACTGTAGGAATTCACTCACTTTCACACACTTAGAGTATTTATCCAGTCCAGTATCCCTGCATTACATCCAGGGCAGTTAAGCAGTGTGGATTTTACTGTGGATTCTAATGTTTGAATCGGGAAATTGTGTAAGTAGAAACACAGAAAGTAAGCATGTGGTCTGAATGGATGTGCAATTCATTGTCGGCCAAAAAGATCACGATATAGAATAATTATATATCGAATAATTTACCTACATTTCTTTTGTTTTTATCACTGTTGTACATGTATAGTTTTGCACTCTGAGCCTGTGGCACTTCTACTCTCACTTGTTATTTATTGTAGATTGTACTATTTTCTTGCGGCTGTAACATAGTACTTTCCCTTGCGGGATCAATAAAGTATCTATCGACACAAATAGAGAATTGCATGTTTTTTGCTCGTGGTTCTGATGCTCGGGGAGTCAGGGACTCCAAACAAGACCGGGTCCAGGCATTTACTGTTTCGGTTCGTTCTTGGATGTTTTCTGCTGCAGCAAATATTTTTCATTAAAACCCTGCTGTGCACTACCTGCTCAGCGCAGCACCAAGCAGACACTGCTTGAGACCCCAGGAGTTGGTAGAGACCATATACTGCACGTAAAAACTGGATGTAGCCGTATCACTCATTAGTTGAAGTCCAGATTTAAAGCTTTCACTTGAGCTCAGTATCTTGATTTTTTTTTTTTTTTTTTTTTAGAAAAAAACAAGATACTGAAATGACCACATTTGGATGAGAGGGTGATCTCACCTGCTAGCTAGCTAGCTTGTTTTGTAATGACTTCATAGGTGCATCATACAGACATATGTACCTGCATGAAAAAAGGAAGGTAAAAAGGCAGAACTCCACTCACTAAAACTGGAGCACAGAATTCCTGGACAGACCGTCACATGCTTTGTGTTTAGTTTTGCTTTCCTTGTCTCGTTAGTGTACTTCTGTTCACCTGTTCTCCCTGCCCGTTTCCTCTCCCCTCGTTAGCCCTCGTATTAATTGGGTTTTCTTCAGTTCTTTGTTGGGTCCTTGTTATTGGCTACCCTGCCTGCTGTGTGCTCTCTGGTATGGTTTGCTTCGTATCTTATTTCACTTTTCATTGGATCCTGACCTGCTTCTCTGTTTTCTCTTTGGATTGGCAGTTTGTTTACTTTGGATTTTGATTCTGGAGTCTGCGTATTGGGCCCTCTGCCTTTCTGCCTCTGAGCGTGCATGACAGATGTCATGGTGGCTATGACCATTGTTTAGACTGTTTGTGGTATTGACTTATTTTGGAACTGTCATGGATCGGCTGTGTGGCAGGCAGGAAGAGGACCCCAATGCAGGATACGTAACTCCGCTTTATTTGGAGAGTGCAAAACAGAAGACAGGGCTGGAGAGAACCGGCAGCAAATACAGACTAACAAAACCAACTTGACTTGAATTCCAAAGAGCAAAGCAGGAGGCACACAGCAGGGGAGCAAACAGCAGCGACAGGCAGAGAAATCACAGGACTTAAATACACAGGAGGGCTAATGAGGGAGGTGGAAACAGGTGGTAACACAGGTGACGCTAATAACACTGACTAGACAAGGGGAAGCTAAACTGGAGATAATACACCAGGACCAGACGCCTATCAAAATAAAACAGGAAGACAGACGGGGGAACCACGACGCAGGCCTGACACATGGAAACACGAGGAACTAAAAACAACAAGTTGCAGACCAAATAAACGGAGAACAGGGAAATAACGAACACAGAAACAAAAGAATACAAAACACTGGGCGAGCGGCCCAGGACCGTGACAGAGGCACCCTAAACTGGCCTTTTGAGGAACCCCCAAATGAACTCCAAATGAATGATGTACATCTATAAGTAGTGGCCGCGGACATGTCCACAGGCAGATGACACATTTCAGGGGAAGAAAGAGTGTCTAAGGGGTCATCCACACAGGGAGCAATTAGCTTGTCACACATTGCTAGTCAATGACTGTCAGATACAAAGCAGACATTCCAGGGTCTGCTTCCCTGGGTAACCCTCTAACACAGTTACCATTATGCCATGCCAATCAACAGTGTTCTTTGCTTTCATTGGTTCATTGGCTCCAATGCCTTGAAGTACAGGTAAACTAGGAGCCCACTCACTGTGCATCACCAGGAGTTATGTTGCTCATTATCACTTGATTTTCATCACTTGCTGAATGTCACTGACCTGCTGTGGTCTGTGCTGGTTGCTTCCTGTATGGACACCTCTTAGGTCAGATGTTGGTCCAGTGTGTGCAACTAGAAAAGCTTCAGTGCTCCTTGGCATTAATATTCCAAGTCTTTGGAATACTGCTCCACACCAGTGGACAGCACTGTCTAAAATGGTGACCTAAAATCTTTCATTTGGATTCATGCGGTCACTGAGAAGGCCACAGTGTATGACTGACATAATTTTCATATTCAAACTATTGAAGTTCCTGCTTGTGCCCTGTGGATGGGCCGTCATCATCATCAGGCCAGAAATTCAGGATCAACGTGATGAGCCGACTTTGTATTCATTTGCAGCAGCTTCTCCTTGAAAAGGACAAGTGGGCCCAATCCACGCCAGCAAAGATGACTGAAATACGCCCTCACTGTACGGGTCAAGGCTTTAGCTTCTTCATTTAACTGACAAGTTGTGACTAAATACAACCTTTAAAAGTGTAACATTATAACAGATTAAGTGCAGAGAGGTGCTGGTTTCTTTCACTCTTTAGACTCTCCCCCTGTTTATCTGGCTCTTATGTTGTGGAGTTTTTATTCTGGCACAGAATTTATGTTGTTTTATGTACTTTAACAACTTGTATTTCATTTTCATAGCTCTGGCTCACATGTTGCTTGGTTAGGATCATTTGCAGTAGCAGGCCTGAGCAGTGAGAATATGTTACACGTTCGCTTTGGTCATATTTAAAAAGAAAAAAGCAAACATTGTCTCCCCACTGAATCCCAAATGTATTCATGTCTTATGGACTCTTCTTTCTTGTTTTTAGGAGAGCGGCTCCATCTACCTTCAGTTCACCTGCTCCACATTGCTTCAGCTTGAGGTCATCTTCGAGGTGCTTGAAGAGTACGACTGGACCGCCTTCTCTGTAGTGGCCACCCGCCATCATGGCTATGAGGACTTCCTGGCCATGGTGGAGGGTATGACAGACGGTTCTTTCATTGGCTGGGAAAGGAAGAGTGTGGTGATTCTTAATGTGACGGATGACCCCGGTGGGGCACGAACCAAACGACTGCTCAAGGACAATGAAGCGCAGGTGAGGGCGCAAACACAATTGTCATTTCCTGCTGTACAAATCCATGGAAAGGTTTTCATTCATCATATGGCTAATAAAGCTACAACACTGAGTATTTAACTAAATATATCTGTAACACCTGCTGCTCATTTTGATGAACTGTCAACCTTGAAATCAGTTCTGTAGCCTGAGGCTCAGGTAGCAGAGATCTGTGAAGGCTGCTCCACAAGCCTTGAAGAAGCAGACGGTGATTGCAGCAGTCCACTTCAAAAACCATCTTTTCCTCTATGTGACCTCCTGCTTTCACTTTCTGGGCTCACCTTGAAAACCGCAACCGGCAGTGGCATTGCCCCCAGAAAGATAAAATGATTCATACACTATAAACTGCAGTATATCAGGATTTTAGCTACACACAGAGTCATGGAGGGCTAAAGTAAATGGTTGGGATGGGGGTGGGGCGGTCCAGATTCTTCATCTAAAAAGTACTACAGGTTACTTATTTAACTAACCAGGAAGAACCTAGAAGTCTGGGATATTGTAAAGCTGCTGGAGTGGAATACAACACCAAAGAAGAAGAGGAGGAGGACGAGGAGGTGGAGGAGGAGGAGGCTGTTTTTACATTGTGCTTTTTGGGTGTTCATGGACACCTTTCCATTCTGGTTGAAATCATTCACATTGAAGATTTATGGTCAGCTGTTTAAATATGCTTTTTTATGCTTTTACTTTTTTGCACTCTCTCTGGGTTACACAGTGGGGAAAATAAGTATTTGATGCACCACGATTTTCCAAGTTTTCCCACCTACAAAGAATGCAGAGGTCTGTAATTTTTATCGTAGGTACACTTCAACTGTGAGAGCCAGAATCTAAAAAAGAAAAAGAATTCTGGCTCTCACAGACCTGTTGGTGTTTCTTTAAGAAGCCCACCTATTCTGCACTAATTACCTGTATTAATTGCACCTATTTGCACTCAATCAATCGCACTCCAACCTCTCCACCATGCCCAAGACCAAAGAGCTGTCTAAGGACACCAGGGAGAAACTGTAGACCTGCACAAGGCTGGGATGGGCTGCAGGACAGTAGGAGAGCCGCTTGGTGAAAAGGCAACAACACAAAATGACTGTCAAGCTTCCTCGGTCTGGGGCTCCGTGCAAGATCTGACCTCGTGGGGTAAGGATGAGTCTGAGAAAGGTCAGGAATCAGCCCAGAACTACACGGGGGGACCTGGTCAATGACCTGCAGAGAGCTGGGACCACAGTCTGAGAGATGACCGTTAGTAACACACTATGCTGTCATGGATTAAAATCCTGCAGGGCACGCAGGGTCCCCCTGCTCACGCCAGCAAATGTCCAGGCCCGTTTGAAGTTCACCACTGACCATCTGGATGATCCAGAGGAGGCATCGGAGAAGGTCATGTGGTCAGATGAGACCAAAATAGAGCTTTTTCTATTAACTCCACTCGCCGTGTTTGGAGGAGGAAGAAGGATGAGCACAACCGCAAGAACACCGTCCCAACCGTGAAGCACGGGGGTGGAAACATCAAACTTTGGGGTGTTTTTCTGCAAAGGGGGCAGGACGACTGCACCGTGTTGAAGGGAGGATGGATGGAGTCATGTATCATGAGATTTTGGCCAACAACCTCCTTCCCTCAGTAAGAGCATTGATGGGTCGTGGCTGGGTCTTCCAGCATGACAAACACACAGCCAGGGCAACCAAGGAGTGGCTCTGTAAGAGGTCCTGGTCCTGGAGTGGCCTAGCCAGTCTCCAGCCTGAACCCAACAGAAGATCTTTGGAGGGAGCTGAAACTCAGTGTTGCCCAGCGACAGCCCCGAAACCTGAAAGACCTGGAGAAGATCTGTGTGGAGGAGTGGGCCGAAATCCTGCTGCAGTGTGTGAACTTCAAGAACTGCAGGAAACGTCTGAGCTCTGTAACTGCAAACAAGGGTTTCTGTACCAAATATTAAGTTCTGTTTTTCTATTGGATCAAATCCTTATTACTCACTCAAAGACAGGGTGCCTTGGTTATACTTGGATCACATAAAATGTAGCAGGAAAGTAACTCAGTTTAACTAAATTTAATGTACCTTCAGTTTATGGATAGAACCTTTCTTCTGTTAATTCTATAAAAGAGTGGACCACGCCGTTTATTGTGATTGAGGCATTTTTTATCAATTAGCATCAAAATATTAGACCTCATGTAAATGCAGGCAGTATAACAATCACAGTTAATGCTACATGTAAATATAGTTGCAAAAGACTAGGCTCATTTCATTATTTTCATCCACACACAAGCTAAACATAAAATAATGTGAAACAGTTTTTTTCTATAACCCGGAACAGCAAATGCAGCATCATTTCTAAAACCCCGAACAGATCCGTCAGCATTAGCAGCGGCTGCAAAGTTAAACACGGAACTAAAACTTTGTTCTTTGAACATTCTGAGGAAAGCTAAAGCATCGAGCCGTTTAAAATCGGCCCTTCACTTACAGTAAAAGCCTTATTTAGGGTCAGCTGAGGACACGCTATTCATTTACACTGATATCCTGGGGGTCCACTCGCACCCACCCACGCACCATCTCCACAGACACAGTGGAGCTTTGTAGTGCAACCACAACCTTTAGCTATTGCAGCTCTGCATTACTCTGCTCTTTTCACAGCTGTATTCGGTGCTTTGCAAACTTCTGCGTGGCTGCAGTTATACTCACTCAAGACCGGAGACGCTGCCAGCTCCTGTAAGACATTGAGCTCTAACCCTCTGCAGTCTTGCTTTGCAAACTTGACACGGCTTGAAATAGACTTGAGAAATTAGACTGCAGAGTGACACATGGCTAGAAAACTGTTTCCAACCTTAAACAATAGAAAAGCCACGAATGGACTGCTGTTCAACATAAAAGCAGAACATCTTCTGAGGCGACCTTAGCTGTGGTCTAACATATCAGCAGGATCCTGCCTCTTCCCACCATCCTTCCAACCCTCGTCTCACTCTATCCAGTTTATAGAGAGTCGTCGCCTGCTCGTATGTTTTTACTGTTGTCGGCTTCAACGACCTTTTGTCAAAATAAAAGAGAAATAAATTTAGAGGGGCTGAGTGGACCAAAGAAAAAAGGTGAACATGATGTAATCAAATGAAAGTGATGCGAAATTTTGACTAGCAGTGAAAGGGCTTCAGATGCTCACATGTACACATTCGGAGTTATTTTATTTATTTGTGTGCTTGTTTGAGGAGATGAGACTGTATGGTTGAAGGTTATTTTTAGAAATGGTAGAAAACATTTTGAAAATCTGGATCCAAGCCTGAAAAAAGTGTCAAGATGTTTGTCAGTGGCTTTCAAAGCAAACGCATTGAAATGTTTCCAGGCAACACCTGGAAAAAATGCCGACAGATATATGGAATGAAAAGCCAAAGTGAAAGTGACTGAACGCATTGTGACAGCATTATGTCCCACCGTCACGGCTGCCATTCATTTAAACCTCATATCTTTGTGTTGATGCTGGCTATTTGTTTGTTTGTTCCTCCTGATTTAAAGGTATTTTTAAAGTGGATACAGTTGACAGAAACCACGTCAATGTGTCAGTCATCAGCCACTCCCCGAACCCCTTACCCTACTTCCTCTCTGAAACGGCCCCTTTAACCCCAGCAATGGGAAATATAAAGCGGGCAGAAATGGGAAGCTGTTGGATCGTCTCCAAGGATGTGCTTCTTTTTTTTCTTTCCCTTGACTAAAATGTTGCCCTCCGGGTATTGCGTTCTCCAGTCCCAGGGTCAGTATCATCTATCTAAATTTTTTATTTTCAACAGAAATATGTGAGTGCGTGTCCTTGAAAAAGTAGCTTACTGTTGTTTTTATTGTGTGTTTGAAGCAGCGCAGTGTGTGTGTGTGTGTTTAGCTCAGTTACATGTTTTTTCTTTCACCTCCTTTTTTGGATTCTTGGTGAAAATGATCTGATTCCATCAAACATGCATTCTAATGCTCATTAGATTGGATCAGTACTTTTGCACAGGAATCGATAGTAAATGGGTGCTGCTGGGTTTGAAGAGAGAAACTGTCCTGTTAGACTGTGAGTGGAGATCAGACTGGAAACTCTGGATCTGATTGTAGCATTTCTGGCAGGTTCTTCAGGTTTTCACGTTTTATACCAACAGACTGCACAGTCATTTATTCTCCACTGTATTATAATGCTTCTTAATGTGCAGTGTTGCTCAGGCCTTGTCACTGCCGTCGCTGGACTGTTTCCAAATGCTTCTAGTGGGAATTACATAATCCTCCCAAAATGCCCCGTCCTGTGTTGGATATCCAAAAGGTTACTGTCTCATAATTCATGTACAGTGGAGGTTTAGTACTCAATGCTATTTACAAAATGGAAAAATACACTGATTGTCTCCAGAAACACACCTGATGTTGGAATTATTGATTAAATTAGGTTAATCTTCCCTGTGATATAACTCATACAGAACATATTCCCACGGAGGCTTTCGTCCCCGTATCGCCTCGTCCCTGCCTTTTCCTTTCTTCTGCTTGTTTCTCTCATCACACATTAACATGTCGCACAAGCAGATGGTATCTGGATGTGAACAATCTGTATATGATTTGGACCTGAAATTAAAATTAGCCTCCACCCTGGCGAACATAAACAGACCCGGGCGACCTGACAAGCCTCTGTCGGAGCGGATGCAAAATTATTCATCTTAAGTCTTTCTTTGCATGATCGTGCATTTATTTCACCTCCGAGCCTGCCTCCGCCAATTAACACAACACAGGCGCAAGATGAGGGCTTGCGTCCTGATGTTGTGACGGACAGCGGGCGTGCTGTTCTCCCTCTGCGTGCCTCATCATTACAAAAATATGTTTTTAAGTTTTCACATTGAAGTGTTAAACCACAACTCAGGCCACCTTCTGGGTTTGTTTCAGTGAGCAAAATCCAACATCACTACTTCTCTGCACATCAGTATGTACACAGAGCAGCGTTTTAGGCATGTGATTTTATATCGGTATGTGGTCCTAGTTTTAAACACATATTTCAGTAACAAAAACATTTAGAAGTAAGTCAGTTCAATGCCCGGAGCTCAACACTTGTTGTTCTTGATGTTTTCAGTGAAATTTGGAAAATAATTTCTGCCACAACTCCACAGGATACAAGTGTGCTCATTTCACAGCTGCTGGACAAATATACACTTTGATCAGTGGCAAACTGCAGCATTTCTCCTTCTAACTCAACTATGAAACCAGAGCAGAAGTGCCAAACAATTTCCTAATTACCCTCGATTAATGTCAAATAATGCCTATTAATTGCCCAGCGTGCAAGCATTTTTCCTGGACTCTGATACCCTCTGAGGGAGACATCTAGGTGTCAGCTCCTATGTTGTTCAAGCTACACTACATGGACAAAAGCATTGGGCCACAGCTCAGGTAGTTTCAGTCTCTTTGCCAAAGGTCTATAAAATCAAGCACCTAGCCGTGCAGTCAGCCTGTGACAGAATGGGTGGTTCTACAGAGCTCAGAGAGTGTGGTACTATAATCGCATGGCACCACGGCAACGAGTCACTTTGTCGAACTTCTTCCATCCACGATCAGCAGTACGTGATATCATTGCAAAGTGGAAGTGTTTTTAGGACCCACAGCAACTCAGTGTAAATTATAATAACTAATATCTGCAGCGTTCCAAACCTCCTCTGGCATTAACATCAGCACAAAAACTGCATGCTGGAAGCTTCATGGGCTTCCATAGCTGCACAGGTCCTGTAGGTTTAATGTGCAGGCGGCCCCAGTGCCGTATAGTGTTGTTGCTAGCTCACCGTGCCTCACACCAAAGGGCACACAGTGCAGAGTGACTAACTATGAACTTTACAGTAAAACAGGAAAAAGAGAGCCAGCCAAACATTTTATATAACACAGGCTGTCACTGCAAGCTGTCCTTTCATATTAAATAAAAGCACAGTGTGATCTGATTAGTGTACTAATACGTAGGTTCTCCTCTAAATGTTGCCTGTGTGAGTATTTTCACTATTTTCAAAGGGGACTTCTTTCATTTGGACCTGGATGTTGATGCGGTTAAGCTCTGTCACGATAAAATATGACGACCCACAGGGATCTAAATGAAATGTTCTCCTCCAAAATGAGATGTCCAACATTTGAAAAATGAGTCACCTGTGCTAACAAAATGATTGATGGCAGAAAATTATAACAAATTACAACTCTTTGTGAGGGACGGCGGCGAGCGGGGAAGTCAACTTGCTCCAAAAATCAGAGAACATGTTTAATTTCAGACATATAGAGTGAAACTTAAACTTCAAGTCAAGACTCGCAGATGCCATGTGAGTGCTAAATATGTGCAGACTGCTCAGAGGCTGTGATTGATGGGGACTGAGTGTGAGCATGGACCTCATGCCGACTTTGATCCCATTTGCTGTCAACTGAGTGGGAGGGATCAGCGTCATCTCGCCATCCTCGGCGGTGAATGTGCAGCATGTGGCAGGATCCACACACTACATGCCTGCTGCTCTCACTGTGTGTTAGTACAGCATTTTACACTTTGCTTTTGACTAATTTCAGTTTTATAACCTCTTCAATTGTCTTACAAAACTGTGGCGCAAATTCTCCCAAAGTGCTTCCTGAGTAATCATCTGAAGTGCTCTCATCAAGCACACACACAGCTGCTGTCCTCTGTCTCACACTCCTCCAGTTTTCTGTTTTCCTACTCTCACTTTGTCTCTTTAATGTTGCTCCCCCCCCCCTCCTCCATTCAGTTCCCCCTTTTTAATAATGTATGAAGGGAAAATGCAAGCAGACCAAAAGGCATAATTTTCCCAAGTGCAGTTCATTGTGTTCTAAAAAAAATAAAGTGAAGAATGAATGTGTAAGAGTACCAAGTGTATTAATTTATATTTGACTATAATCTATTATTGTAAAGAAATGAGGAAAGTGTGTTATGAGACCATGGGAGGATGAAGAATCCTCTTTGTTTCTCCTGCTCTGTAGCTTCTGCTCTTTCTTGTTATCCTTTTTTAACCAATGCGTCCTCTCCTCATCCACCTGCTGCAGTAACTGTCTTCCTCTTTTTCTCTTCCTCCAGGTCCGTCTTCTTTACTGCTCCCTGGAAGAGGCTGAACTTATTTTCCGGGCAGCTTGGGCGGCGGGTCAGGCCGGGCCTAGCCATATGTGGTTTGCCGTTGGACCGGCCCTAGCGGGGTTGGGTCTGGAGGGGCTTCCAAAGGCTTTGTTTGCCATCCGGCCACAGGGGTGGAGGGATGAGCCACGCAGGTAGGAGCCAAGCGCATGGGCTTTCAAATTTCAGGGGTTTCGAGTACAGCTTCTGTACTTGTTCGTACTTTTTAAACTCACTGAATATGTATTCTGTACAATTATTCCATCCTAGAAAGAGAAATCATCAAAAGCCCAAACTTACCATGACATTCATGCCCATGATGGGTGTCTGTAAACTTTTGACCACAGCAGTACCCGTCAACTAGCTTAAATCCTATCTCTATGGCAACACTTGGTTCATTTAATTCATAAATTTCAAATCTCAGCCATTTAAAGTCATAATCCAGGGATCTGTCCTGGGGCCTCTCCTGTTCCTCCTCCATCTGCTTCCTCTTGGCCGTGTCTTCTGCAAATCTGATATCAGTTTCCGCCGCTATGCTGACGACACCCAGCTTTACCTGTCAATCAAACCTACCTCTGGTCTTCCACCCACCTCCCTCTGAGTTTTCCTGCAGAAAATCAAATCCTAGTTCTCCAAGAACACTCTCAAATTGAACAGTAGTTAAAACCGAGGTTCTCCTCATTAACACCAAATCCATCTCATCAAGACTGAGCAGCTGGCATTTCCTCAGTTTTGACCTCCTTCCAGGTACCAGTGCAGCCATCCTTGCTCATGCCTCGGTTACATCCCACATCGACTCCTGTAGCTCCCTTGTCTTTGGTCTTCCTCTTAAGTCTGGTTCAGAATGTTCTTCTATCCATCTCATCATGCTGTCTGCCCATTTCAGTTGCTCTGCCCTCTGCCTCTGGAGCTCTCTTACCAGACCTCTTTAAACTGGCATACTCACTCACGCTGATCTTTACCTATCTGTCATATGAATTCTGTTCTTAATGGCTTAATATATAAACTTCTTTGATTGATTTTTTAAATATATTTTCTTGTTATATTACTTTTTTTAAATAACTCTTTTTGTGTAAGGTGTCCTTGAGCGTTTTGAAAGGTGACTACCATAAAATATTACTATAAAGATGATTTAATTTTAGTCTTGCTATTACATGTTTTTATGCTTTGCATTGGATTCATGCAAAACCAGATCAGAACAGTACAAAATATTAATTTTTTGTAAGTGGACACTAACTGCAAGGCGTGATGAAAATCTGCAGGCAATACCCTTCATGGCAAAAGAAAAACTGATAAGACTATGAAGCCACATGAAAATGTCACATATGTTTACAATGCTGCTAGCTCAGCCTAGTACCTAATTTGCATATTGAAATTTGATCAGAATCTCAGCGGAATCAAGGTAATTAGTGTGCCTCTTATTACCAGAGACTCATGATTAGATGACATTATCCTGACAACCCTTTTTAGAAACAGAATGAAGGTGAACAACAGATGCAGTGAGATCCGACATGCTCACTACACACCAAGCACCAGATATCCATGCACATTGTTTTGTGGGCTAGATCCGATCGGCCAGACGTGGCCTTGGGACGGGGATGGGGGGGCTTGTTATGCCTGGAAAAATAAAAGATTAAAAGTCATATTTTAAGACTGTTATCAAGACTTGAATTGTCCCTAATTTCAGTCATAAATTTTCTGCTGATTAGTGATCTAAGAGGCATCTGAATGGTAAATACTGGTTCAGAAGTTTAATAGATATTTTAATTGGGTGTGAAAAGGTTGTGATTGGCCACACAGAGTTCTCTTCGAATACACAGATTAATATTGACAGAATTTTTCTGCCATTTATTTACATTTACTGTATATTACGTAACCGTCCACTGTGTAATGCATAGCAAGCTTTGTGCAGGCGCAAAACACATTGTATTGTATTCATATTGCAGGGCCGCCCATTAGTGCAGTGATATGTGATGCTGCCTCACAACAACATGTGTCATCTGAGGAGTTTGCACAAGTGTTGAGGAGGATGTGACGTCCTTTCAAACAAAACGTTAAATGACCTGAAACGACCGTTTACCTTTTTAACCAAATCTCAGCGTGCGGCTCGTGCTGCACCGGTTACCTGCTGTATTTGTAGTAAAACCTCTAAAATGATGGTTCACTCACTTTGAAGCTTTTGACCTGCTCTAATGGAATCAGTAAGTCAATATTACTTCACAGACATTTTTTCTCAAGGTCAGGAGTGAGGTCTCTCTAAAGTTTGTGAACATTATACAACATTAGCCACTCGATGAACTCCCTTCACTACAAATGAATCCAAATCAACAGACGGAACAGAACTGTGCTGATTTGTGCTGATTTGATTGATACTGAGCTTTTTGTCGGGAAAAGGAAAACTGTAGTATTTAGTATTTCAAAAACTGCACAGGCTCGCTTTAAACAGTGGATTTCTCTCTGTTTAAGACAGCACATGTTCTAATAGCATTGATGGCAGTACTCTGTGAAGAAGCTTTATGTTTGGTACCAAATTCATTTACAAGCATTTCATATGTCAGAACCTCAAAACAGTGAATCCTTGATTATTGTCTAATGTAAAAATATTTGATACAGTTACTGTACTGTTGATCCTTGTTCAAATGTAGCATTTCCATAAATGGGACTCTACAGCATGAGAAAGGCTTTTTCCTCATTTTGCTGAAACACAACGTATAGAATCACAAAATGTTTCTACTCCTGAAACTTCACACATTTTCAGTTTTGTAGTTTCTTTTCTCTCAGCTGAACTGAGCATTCATTGAGCTTTGCGCTGTGGAGCTTTGAAGATTTGGAAAACCAAAGCTTATGATTAAAAAATACATGAGATCAGAGAAAGATAAATATTCTTCTTTTCATGCGTGAAAGACACACTTATTGCACAGGGGTACACAGTGCAATTTTGTAACCACCTGCATGTTCATGATGCACTCTCTGCAAGAATGACCTGATCTCAAAACATTTACATCTAATCTAATGGAAACAGAGTGACCAAGTGTATCCAGGTGAACGCTACGCTTCTTTATTGATTTTCTTTATCAAATTCAAAGCATAATGTGACATGCAGCAGCAGGGGGGAGTTACAGATAAACACTTTATAGAGTCTAATAATTTAATGGCTAATGTAAATATAACATTTTATTGCAGCATAAATCCAAACCAGGTTAAGGAGATTTCACTGCATCGAAAACATTTTACACAAAATGATGACAAAGCTGCAGGTTTTTCTTTGACATCGCTGGAGAATTTCACATCACTCTTCCTCCTTTATTAGAGACTCGCTGTCTAGCAGCCATGTTGACGCCAGTGAGATGCAGGGTCCCTTTCCAGCTTTCCAATCAGCCTTTGAATGTTTTGTAAAGTGTGTGCCCAAGTGAGAGCCCAGCAGCAGAGCCAGAGTTCATACTGAAACACAGATGCTGCATCCAAAGATGTGTAATAAGATGGATACATATTTTATAAATGGATTTCTTTTATTAATTAAACATTTTAAACAGCCTCATGGTACATAAAGCCCAACTTACTGGATATCTAATATTCTTTACAGTGTTGCCATCCTGCACTTATTGGATGTTACTTGCACCAGATATTTTTTCTAAAGTTGGATATGAAATGAATCTGAAAAATCACCCATCAATGTGCACTGCATCACACTCTGTGTTTTATAACCACTTCTGCTGCTGATGCTGATGGATATTTCACAGAGCAACCCATTCAACAATGAAATGTAACTCGTGAACACTATAAATTGTACTTGATAACATTCTAAGTTACCTCATCACAGTAACCAGTCACTTTAGGGGTCACCCATCCATCCAGTTCAGGGTCATGGGGAGCTAGAGCGTATCCCAGCTGTCACTGAGCAGGAGGCAGGGGACACACTGGACAGGTCACCGGTCCATTACACAGCTAACACAGACACACCCATTCAAGGCCACCAATCACCAATTAGCATGTATTGTTTTGGACTGAGTACCAGGAGAGAACCCAGTGAGTCACTGGGAGAAGCTGCTGTGCCGCCCTCACAGCATGATAATGTTTATGTCCATGTCACAGAAAACTAAATTGTTGCAGCTGGTACATGCATGAAACCTGGTGTGCAGGTTCCAAGTGAAAAAAGTTTTTTTTTTTTATGTGATGCATAAAAAATTATTGGTATGGTATTTCATAACCAACGGATGGTTATTATAGCCTATACCCCTTACGCTCAAAAATGCCACGAGTGGTTAGCCTTGCAAGGTCTAAGGCTTGTTATAGACACAACTGCTGAGCAGCCATTCCTGTTATACGTGTTTGAAGTCTGCTGCCTGCGGTGCATGCATACTCACTGCATTGTAATGTAAACTATGAACAAATTTGCAGTGTTACAGAGAATTGGCAGGTCCGGACCTTCACGCTTACCATCTGATGACAAAATTTACGTCACTCAGACTCAAGCATGGACGTGGAAACTATAATCGATCATAACCTGAACCCAGAACCTGACCTTGTACTCAAAACAAACCTTTTTAATGCACATAAAAAGAATGCAGATTTTGAGGTATATCCGTTAGAATGTTGCCAAAACTTTGAACAGTTAGAAGGCAAAAATTCCATATTCTGAGAGCATGGGGTTTGGGATTAGCACTTGGAGCTTGTGAAACATCACTGATAAAAAATGCCATAATTTAGTGAATGGTGGCTCCAAAACTGCTCAACAACTCTGTGGTCATTGATGTGATACACTTGAATCACCGTGAGTCGTATTTGTTATGTTCAGTGTGGGATTTGAAAAACTTTATTAAATATTGATAATTTTACTTTAACCTAAAGAGAAATAGTGAGTCAGTGACACTCGTGTTGTTGAACATGCTGTAAATGTTATAACCCAACCAAATGTTATACCTCATAAATGGAACACAACAGCTGAACCATCCAGTTTTTGACAGCTAGGTTTTGTCTAGTTTCATCTCAGCGTGATGGCAGTTTTACCTGAATCCACATCTCTTTCAAGTCATGTTTGATTTATTAATTCCAAGCTTTGTAACTGATTCCACGTGCAGGAGAAATGTTAAATCATATCTCTGTGTCATCGTAAGAGAGCGTGCTGCTGAACAGAACATGCACCAGACAAAGGAGGACTTTCACGGTGAGCACCCTTCTTCCTGTCGAAGCCAGCGGGACTGTGAGGAGGACGTCGTCATGACAGCTCACATTTATGCATTTGAACTTCTGAACTCTCGTCAGCACTTCCTCCCTCACTTCCTGTCCTGCCCCGCCAGCTTTTTTGAAGTGCTAATTCACTGAATTATGGAAACTCCACTTTGTGAATTTAGTATCGCTCACATTTGAGGGCCCTGTGATCAGGACTGGAGCAGGATCTACTGTTGGTCTTAAAAGTTTATTTTACATAATAAATAACAGCATCATGTATGAGCTGTAAGATGTTGTTGTTTTTTACACAAGTTACAAATCAGAGTTGATTTTGCAGTCAAGCTGTGCCTTTTAAATAGTCTCTCGCTGCATGAAGACTTCCAGCAGATCAAAGTCTGATCTATTATTAAACTGTCCTTAGACAAACAGTGACTCAGCTAATATTTATTTATTGGAACTGAGAATACTTGACACACAAATAAATTTAGAAACTGATGTCAAGCTGTGCTTGAATTAGCTTGTTATCAGCGGCTTTATTTATGCCTCGCTGTCACTGGGATATTCATCAGCTGCTTGGCTACAAGCTGACTAGCAGCGTCCAGGATGACATCCAAGCACATTTATAAGGTGGCCTTTATCACCTGCCACTTAACAGATTCTCCCCTAATTACCTCACTGAATTTGTTATTCATGTATCTGTTTTTGTGAGGAGGGGGTCAGGGCTGTTCCAAACTGCTTTCAGACGTAGAATGATTTCCACCAGATGCAGATCCGACTTTTCAGACACCAAAGACAGAAACAAGAGCAGTAAATGTCATGCATTCCTCTGAATGAGCCCAGACAGAGTAGACAATCTTCCACTTGTTTCTGCTTAAACTTATTTAAATTTGATTTCTATTTGTGTCTGTATGAATTTGGGCTTGAACAGTACAGAAGGATTCTAGAAGTTTGCAGTCGAGACTGCTTCAGTAGGTACTAGAAGGTCTGTATTTCCTTGCTGTCTACATATTAAACATTTCTGCAATAATCTCTTAACTGAACCAGGTTTGTTTTTAATGGCATACCAAAACTAACCCTTTCCCACAACATGGATCAAACTGTAACTTCAGGAGGAATCTTTTCTTTTATTTCATGAATTCTGTGTCATTTAAATTGAGCCTGTTTGACAGTTTGCATGTTGATTTGTTCAGGCTGTTACACACATTCATTTAAGCAGTTTTTCAAGCTACAGCTTCTTCCCCTGGACACTCTCTGTCCTCACCTGTACCTGTGCACTTCCCCAGCAGCAGATCAGAAAAGACCTTTAAAAGCAACTGGGTGTCTCTTTCTCACATTGTTCTCTTGCTGATCCTGCAGGCGTATTGCCAAAGGTGTTTCTGTCCTCACCCACGGGGCAATGGCTCTGCGGAAGGACCAGGGAGTCACCAGCCGAGCACAGTACGCTGGCAACTGTCAGAGCGACGGCAACCAGACCCATCGAGTGCCAGACAGAATCAAGTAAGTGGAGGGACGGAGGGTGACTTTGAAGTTTGCTGTATGTGAGAATCCAGTGTGACTGGCATCAGGGTGAACAAGCAAACAGCATGGAAAAGCAAATAGTTGCCAACAGTTTTAATCAAATGTCCTCATTCAAAGCAAACCCAGAGAGCTGAGTCACTCTGGCCTGAAAACAGCAGCTTTGTTTTTATAGCAACACTTTACAGAGCGGTAAACTCCACAGCTTCTGTTTGTTAATGCTAAAGATTTACAGATGCAGTCAGCCACAGCATTAAAAACACTGACAAGCGAAGTGAATAATATTGATCATCTCATTACAATGCAGTATGTCACGGGGATATGTTGGGCCCTGGGATTCGAGTGGATGCTACTTTGGCACATAAGACCTGCTTAAATGATTGTTATAGCTCAAGGACACCTAATTCAACGACTCTCCGGTGACACTTCCTGATGTCAGCAGCCTCCCCCAGCAGGACGGTGCACACTGTCACACCACAAGAACCGCTGAGAAATAGCTTAGGGAGCACAACAACGAACCCAAGGCATTTAGCCAGCCTCCAAACTCCCCTGAACCCGATCCAATCAGGACCCAGCGAAAAAAGACCAATCCACAGAGACCGCAGCCTGCGGCCCTCAGGACCTGCTGACACTGCACAGCGCCAGGCATCACAGGCCATTTACCCATGCCCCAAAGGGTCAAAGCTTCTTTTGGCAGCACAAGGGTGGCCTACGCAGTATTAGCAGTGGGTGACTGGAGTATATTGTAATCATGTGGTCAGGCAAACGTTCTTTTTGCTTTGCAATGAATGTGAATTTTGGATTTTTAATGCAAATAGTTGACTGATTACAAAATGCTTAAAACAGCAGCTATTAAAGGTGCTGTTAAAATATTGAAACACCTTTCTAAGGGTCTGTTTATAAAAACATTTTTCTCCAATGTTCAGCTGAAAGTCTAATTTTAAGTTCCGATGACTTCCATTGGAAATGATTCATTACAGCAGCAGGATATAGTTGATATCTACATTCCAGATTTATCATTCTCTGCAAACATGTTGTGTATAAAGCTGTAGAGGGAGGAGCCTGCAGGTGGATGCTGGGGCAGCAGAGTGGTTGGAACAGCAGGCAGCACATGCAGTGAAATGTCAGAGGGAGCGATGGGAAAGTTTTCAAGTTAAATAGACCGCCAAACTGGGAGCGTTTGTTTGGTAAATTGAGGCAGGTTAATGTGCCCTGTTTCACACACAGCGCCATAGTTCTGGCTCGATTAGGTCCTTGCAGCTTAAACATACCTGCAGTGGATGAGATATTTAAGGCTGGAGTGGAGAAGTTGGTTATACCCAACTTTAACATTTGCATTTAGCTTAAATATGTGAAATGGAAAACGAGCAGAGAAATAAAATAGCAGGTCCAAGTTTTAACTACATGCTTGACTGACTGCTGCTGCTCTTTGGCACAATTCCCTTTGGGAACTGTTTGGGGGAGTTGAGCTTTGCTCTCCTTTCAGCTGTCAGAGTTACAGAAACCTTCTGGTAGCTAATGCTATTCTGGATAGTTGTATGCAGCTGTATTGCATTCACAAATTAATAGCTTTAAGATTACCGGTGTCACTCTTACTGACCTTTGGCATCTATTTCAAGGGCACAGACCATCATTTTGACCCTTAGCATCCTTCACAATGATGAGGCCAAGGTTTGTTCTTCCCAGAATCAGCACCAATACTGGTTTCATCAGCTACTGTAACCAAATACCACAAAGTTCATTCTGAGTGGTTTGTAATGTTTGACTGTGTCAGGATAGATTTTTGTGACTGTGACACCGCCCATCCTCAAACTCTGCTGAGATATTTTATACTGGATATAAAAGATGGGAATAACCATGGTGACCTCATCCATTTGTTTGTGGCTGCAATTTTAGCACTATGGCTACAAGCATCTCGGCTTTTGTACCCAGTAATGATCATAACGGGATGAGAAGGCAGCGTGCTAAGTCATCAAGTAACTAGGTGCATCACACAGACACAGATATAGCACTAACTAAGTCTATATAAGTGAATATCAGCAAAAATTAGCTGAATAAAGGCGTCTTAGTAGAAATAGTGTTACTGTTAACTGCACAGCGAGTCATATTTCTCAGATATTGCATTAAAAAGCCAGTAAGGAACCAGCAGCACAGGTACACTGGACTGACTCCAGCTCAGCAACTCAAATTAGCTGAGGAGAAGCCTAGCAGATGGTGCCAGCATCCACCTGTCATGCACAACAGCTAAGCCTGCAATAATGCACATTAAGCCCATCGACAGGTAAATCGCATTATTAAAAAAAAGTTTTCTCAGAGAGGGAACTTAGCTGGACCAACATCACCTTTGAACCATGCTGCTTATTTCTGCCGTATTCTGACATTCGCATCGACAGGAAATGACTCGCGTTTGGAAGCAGCCCCGAGTGGCCACTGGAGGAACTGCAGTTTCGGACGCTCCTGTGCTGGCTTTATTTTTATGGAGGTTCCAGTTCTGTACTGAGTAAAAGGTGGCAAGAGGGGGCATTGACTCCCCTACTTTACTCCCACGTTCTATTAATTTTTAACATAACTGCACATATGAGTTATCTTTAGATCAGGTGGTATCACAGACCTCTGTCAGGCTTGTGGTCCTTGAGCAAGAAAATGAAGAAAAAAAAAAGGTTTTCCACACGAGTCCAGTGAAATATAAGGAAGGTTTAGGGAGAGCAAACTCAGCAGTAAAGCTAAATGACAACACTTACCATGAGCTGGTTTGTATGGATCTGACAGATTGATGACAATGTCAGTGAAATCTTGCCTGCACAGGACAAGAAGTTCAACTGCAGATGGATGGTTACTGCTGGTTGCCTGCCTGCACTCTTTAATGAAGTGAACATGCTCATTTTAAACTCGGCAAAACATTTCATGCCCTTCAGAATCTCGCTCTCCATCAGCAGCAGGGCTGTCTGTCACGCTGACGGGCGCCCAGGCTCGTGGGACTCTCGTCGAGTGGCAGTGATAGTCCTCGCTGCAGCTGCATGAACGACACCTGTAACACATGAAGGGTTTCTCTCTCCGGGGAGATATACACCTTTCCAAAAATATCTCTGCTCCCACTGTAGTGACGCCGAGAAATAAGACTCAACCTGTTTTTAGCTGCTGTGGCCTTATTCACATGCAAACATCTCGAGGCACTTAAAGCTTCTTCATTAACAGTAATGTATGAAAACCACACTGAAAATCTTAAAAACTTATTTTAGAAGTTATATCTGTGAAAATCCAAAGCAATCCAATACACATTAGTTAAATCTGCTCTATATGTACTCAGGCAACCTGGAGACGTGTGAGAAGGGAAAAAAGCTATGTGCAATAATAATAATAATAATAATAATAATAATAATAATAATAATAACTATAGCACCTTTCAAGGACCCATGGATGCTGTATAAAGAGTGTAAATTTAAAAAAAAAATTAAATAGATAAATAAATAAAGTGGAGATTAAAGGCCTTTTGAAAGTTTTCAGAAGTTCCTCGAAAGAGTCCAGTGATGGGGTGTCAGAAGGGAGGGAGCTCCACAGGGTGGGGGCTGCCACACTGAAGGCTCTGTCCCCAAAGGTGTGGAGGTAGGTGCGAGGGCCAGAGAGCAGACCCATGGCTGAGGAGACTGTTTGTATGGGTGGAGGAGGTCGGACAGATACTGAGGGGCCAGGGCA
The DNA here is from genome assembly GCA_034780415.1 of Cichlasoma orientale. Taxonomy (NCBI): domain Eukaryota; kingdom Metazoa; phylum Chordata; class Actinopteri; order Cichliformes; family Cichlidae; genus Cichlasoma; species Cichlasoma orientale. The sequence continues at coordinate 44,371 of JAVDPK010000149.1, read as the reverse complement.
TTGAGGGGTTTGTAAGTGGGAAGAAACTTAGTGTGTGTTAAAGCCTGGCAGCTGAGTTGTGGACGTGTCCAGGTCTTTGCTGGAGATACCAAACAGGACCCCATTACAGTCATCCAGCCGGGTGGTGACAAAGGAGGGTCTCTGCTCCAGAGTCAGTGAGTAAAGGCCGAAGTCTAGACATGTTCATTAGGTGGAAAAAGGCTGTTTTGGTGACATATTTGATATGAGTCTGGAAGACGACACCCAGGTTGTGAACCTCTGGTGATGGTGAGATGGAGGAACCATCTATGCCAAAGAGCAGCTCTCCATGATTTCATGCAAACAGTTGAGGAGTGACTGTGGGGGGAGGGTTTGGTACTGAGATAGAGTGTAAATCTTTACTGGTGGTTTATAAAATGTGCTGTGATCAGTGCCCACAGATTTACAGATGTTTCTTTGCCAGCTTTAACCTGAAAAAATGATTTGGGAGAAGAAAAATCCCAGTAAATATGTTCCACAGTGAAAGCTGTAAAACACACAGTAACGTGAACTAAACATTCAGATTAACTGGACTTAGAGTTGCTGTTAAAACCCTCCACTCCCTGCTTTTTTTTTTTTTGGGGGGGGGGGGGGTTAATTATTGCCCAAGGATGTAAACAATTGGCAAAGATTTGGAACAATGACCTGTGAAGCTTGGAAACCCGTTTGGATTTGGACCCTTTTAACAAATGGTTTTCCAATCAGCTCCTCAGAGAGCAAAAAGCAGTTAAAAACCGAAGAGACTCATCCTGGATGTGAGCTGCTTCCATCGTGCTTCTGCAGGGAGGGCAGCAGCTGCGTTCAACCTAAAATCAAGGTTATACCATTCAAAGAAACCTCCATCAGAACCAGCCGCCTTCGGCGCTCCGTCACACTATCGTAACTTCAAACATAAATATGTTCTTCACAACATAACCGGTACTCCCGCTGAATTGTGCCGTGTGCCAGAGGAAAGAAGAAAACTCAACACTTTTTAAGCTACAAGCCAAAGTGAGGCAGCTGATACCCTGAAGATGAGCTTTTATTGATATCATATTTCCACTGCTGGATTTTGCAGCCCCGTCACAAACAGGGCAGAAACACTGATTGAGGATGATTGTCCAGAAACCCCAGATTACAGTCACTGGGGTGGAACCACTGAATAGCCTTAAAGTGGAGAATGTTTGACCTTGAAATGATATGAATTAGTTTCATATTCAGATGTCATGTGTGCTTTGATCCAGAGCTCACAGAATCCAAGCTATGATGGGACTAAAAGGCCCTTCGTGATCGATCTGCCGTGACGCTCCCGTGCAGCACTCCTGCTTCTGGCACTCATACCTCTGTAAATGCATGCTGTCCTTGTTTTTACCTCTGTGTTTATAATGGAGCTGCACATTAACGCCTGCACGTCTGAATGTGTGGGAAGCAGAGCAGATTCATGGTTCGCAAATCTATTCTGAATAATTACTAAAATGCAATAAAAGGAATGAACTATTATTAATGGTCTTTTACGGACTTTGAAATAATTCAATTATTGTATGACATGACACTCTTCTCCACACACACTGTGCAGCATTTAAACAATAACTGAAGGAATGGTTAAACATCCACACGTAGACGTCATGTATTATCTTTTCCTCTGCGTGGATGTTGCTTTCAAGCGTCTCTCATTCTGAAGTCAGATGAGAAAAAGGTCATTTTAGAGCCGTTTACTTCCTAACAATCTCCATTAGTCTGTCTTTCTGCTCTTTGTGTTTGTGACAGCTGAGTAAAAGACATAATAGAGCACCACTGCCACAGAGCTGCGTTCACTAAGAAAGTTCAAAATCCAGTGAACAAGCAGCTGCGCGTGTACACAGACTTTGCAACACAAATATCAGGATGTTGAGACAGAAGAAAAGGAGGAGACGTTCGTGTGAGGACTGAAAGGAAACATGTGAGATGGAAGTTTGGCAGGCAGAGCTGGAAGAGTGCTGAGGAAGGATGGATGAGGGGGGAGAGAGAGTAAATTGAAGATGGAGATGACAGCAGACAAAGGCAGCGATAACGATGATGATGATGATGATGATGATGATGATGATGATGATGATGATGATGATGGTGGTGGTGGTGATTTGGCTGTCTACTTGGAAATCATTTTGCAGCTTCCAGCCATCAGATTGCAAACAACAGCAGCAGTGCAGACTGTGGACACATACAGCCCAACAGACCGAGCCACAACAATGACATTCAGAACACGTGAGAGCCGCACACCAAAGCACAGCTCGCTGCAACACAACACGAGTTCACAACTGATGCCACAAATTTAGAAGCAAAAAATAAATACTTTTGAAAACATAGTGACAGGCAGGACTTTAGCTTGTATTCAAAGATATGTTGAGATGCATTTGTGATGAAGAGCATCAGCAATGTCAGCAACTTGAGTTCAATCAGCTTCAAAGGATTCCAAAGGTGACAGTTTATCATAGTGAGGAGAAAAAACTCCCAAACGCAATTTGATTCTCAGACCTCCACCATAAAGGCTGTTTGGAGAGCCAGTGTAAGACAGCAGTGTAAAGCATCATGGGTACACGGAGCGTGCAGAGAAGTGGACTCTCCCGGTAAAGTGGATGGTGACATTTCTGTCAACACTGCGATTCAGTTTACCGAGGACTCCATGAAGGAAACGTTAGCCCTGTGCAGACGCGCTGGAAGCTGCATCCTTCCTAACACACGAAGTCGAGAACATTCACTTTGACTTATGAGCTCAGTTCAAACTTTCCAAATGACTTTATGCTCTCAATCCCAGTTTTTCTCCTTTTTATTTAATACAGGATGATGTTCGTTTTGTAAATTATGATCCCCGTCGAAGCAAACTGGAAGATAAAGTCATGAAGTCATGCTAATGGGTGTTTTTTTTCTCATAAGGTGGTAAAACAGTTTAACACAAAGTATGATGAGTAAGTTTAGCAGGGAGAACAATTTGTGTGTGAAAACTAGTCAGAAAGTTGTGAATCTTTGTGAGATTATATTTAGAAATAGAGTATATATTATAGATGAGCTGTGCTGAAGCTGTGTGTCTTAGTGCCTGCCCTTTGTTTTTCCTGCTGTGTCTGCTTTAAGCTTATGTTAATCCCATATAAGAAAGACACGGCACTGAGAAAACGCTGCTGGCCATGGGCTCATCAATCGATGCACCGAGAGTGCGGTGCTAAAACTTCTGAACGTGATTGAAAGCCTCTTTTTATTTTCTCCTGCTCAGGCTTGCCTGGCTCTACTGTACAGGTTTGCCTGCCTCAGGTTTGCTGTTATGGATAAAAAAGCCAGCGGTTCAGTGCGCTGGAGTACAAAGCTGGGGTATTTATTTACTTAAGTATCTACACTTTCAAAACTTTACAGTCCAGAGGAAAATGTTCATTCTGGGAGCCGGCTCATTGGTTGATGAAGCTGCACTGCTATCGAGACTATTTTATGAATTCTTACAAACCAAGTCTGATATACAGCTGATGCCCTCCACCTCCAATTACAACAACATCTTCTATGCTTCTATATTAATGCACTAATATAATATTATAATACTCACAGGGGCATTTTTATTACAGGGCTGGATCGCATAGCTCAGCTATTTCACAGAAGGGCTGCTAGAGACTGCGTCACTCCATCTGTGATGATAGTCCAGCTCTGCGCCCTGTCTTACCTGTACCTGAAGCAGTACATCACCACCTGCTCAGACACTGCCTTCAAAAAGCCCTTAAACTTAATACTGTCATCTATTCCAATAATCAGAATCTATTTACCATGCTTGTGTGTGTGTGTGTGTGTGTGTGTGTGTGTGTGTGTGTGTGTGTGTGTGCTACCCAGGTGAATATAGGTAAAAGCCAGTTATTCTCATCAGAACGATTAGAGCCACTTCATTCGTCTGACATGCGGGGAAAGTAGGAAGGATTGGCTTAAACAGGATTTAATGCCTTCAGACAGCTGAGACATGGAGTGCATTGTAACTGAATAAGTAAAATGCACAAGTGTGGACTGAATGGGGTGGGGGTGGGGGTGTCTGGAGGAGGATCGGACAGACAGCGAGTCGGGAGGACCAGAATAGGACAGCCAGGATGTGCTCTGTCTAATAAGAAAAATCACAGCAAGGCAGCACATCGGTTCCGTTTGGCAGTTCTATTTGTGTTTTTAAATTGCATATTGTAATTCTTGCTGGACTGAAGCATTAGCTCAGATACAGAAACACAGACCAGCAGAATGTAGGACATCACATAAAGGCGAGAAAAAGAGTGTGTTATTAGTAGCTGCTGTTAATTGCAATATTGCGCATTGTTTCTCGCTCAGATGATGAAGCTTAATGTAAAAACTTAATGAGATGGAGCAGAAGGTCAGAAGAGGAACGCTGTAACAAAGAGGCTGAGAAAGGGAGAACTGGAAGAATCGGGGGAGGATGTAGCAGAAAGAGCTTCAGGAAGAAAAAAGTGAAATAAAAGCAGATGAGGCTGAAAGTGGTGGGAGGAAAGGGAGACAGCGGAGGAGGAAGAGTCAGACTCAAGCTTGGCCAGTCACTTCAAACCCGCTGGGGGACCGACTGCTCTTCTGGAGCGGAGGAGTGTCATACTGCCTGCTCACGTTCTAATAACCACGCTGATCTTCATTAACCAAACTCTTAGAGGATAACAGGAAAACCTGACTCGCTCTGAGTTCTGCAAGTCTTCAGCAATCATGTCACTCCATCCTTTGATTGAGATTTCCAACTCTCATTAATTCTTCTGAATTAATTTTTGATGATGCAATCACACGGCAGGGGCGCTTCCGATTACATTAACTGCAGCATTTCAGTGTGTAATCCTTTAATTATGTGTTCATTTAACACTCAGTGGCAGCAGCTAGCAGTGGCATTTATGAAGTGTAAACGGTATAAACAAATCGAACAATAAAGGTGAGAAACATGTAGGTTGCTGCCGGGTTTGCCAGCGACTCACAGTGACTCAGCTTGAACAAGAGATTCGATCAGACGAGGACTCCGGGAGCTGGGAATTCTCTTCCTAACTGGGAATGTGGGAATGTGAGATGGCACTGTTTGTAAGTCTGTTGTTAAAGATGAAATCCAACCACATTTAATCAGTGCAAACTGCTGGAAGGTTACTTTATCCCTTCTGCCATCGTATGATTTTAAGGCTCCCAATAAAGAATGAAAGACAGGAAGTGTAACGGAGGACTTTACATCCTGTTACAGTGTTTTTTTCCCCTCATCTGTCTTTCCTTCATTCTTTTTCACACCTTCTCTTGCTGCTCATCAACATGTCTGCTTATCACCTTCCCATCTGTCGAGTTTCCCGGTCTCGGTTTTGGCAGCGGATCCCTCTCTTTCCCTCTTCTGGCTCACACATATATTCACTTTCTTTGTTTTAATTATTGGGCGAGACACCTTTCCACTCTTCCCTCTCTGCTGGTTTTCTTTCCTGTTGTGATTTCTCGACACTTGTAGTTCTTTCTTCCTTCCTTCCTGTCAAGATATTGAGAGGGTGTACATTATATACCAATAGTAGACAACAACAAAAAAAAAAATCATTCCTCTACATTAAAAAAAAACAACATTAGTGGCTGTGTGAAAATCTGAAATTGATGCTAAAAATGCTTCAATATCAACATTACCAAGGGATAGCCAGAACTGGCCCAGGATACACCTGAGAAAAGGTGCACCGGTGCCTGTGACAGCGAAAGCAGCACGGAGTATTCCTCTTAGTGCAAATGCATGTTAAGGGAAGTATTTTTGCACCTTATGCTACTGTGGTGGGGAATTCTCCTGGTGTACACTTCATCGCCAAAAGTCTTCCCTCACCATCCAAATCACTGTGTTCAGGTGTTCCAGTCTCTTCTATGTCCACAGGTGTATAAACCAGCACCTAGGCATGCAGACTGCTTCTACAGTGAAAGAATGGGTCGCTCTCAGGAGCTCAGTGAACTCCAGCGTGGTACCGTGATAGGATGATACCTGTGCAACA
>JAVDPK010000149.1:12868-28475 GCA_034780415.1 Cichlasoma orientale | reverse complement strand
TGTGTGTGTGTGTGTGTGTGTGTGTGTGTGTGTGTGTGTGTGTGTGTGTGTGTGTGTGTGTGTGTGTGCGTGCGCAGACCAGATGAGATCATACCCTGTAGCAAAAATGACTTGTTAACACTGAGCAGCGTCTCAGGCGAATACTTTTTAAACCCTCCATCTGTGCTTAAAACCTGCTTGTGTGAGTACAGCGCACATTCTGCTGCATGCAGCTTTGACATCATAAATCTCTACACTGTATAACTGAGTAAACATGTCATAATTAGTGTGAAATAACCTTTCTATCATACTGCCATATATCATCTGTTTCTCCACAGCCCGTTCAAACCTGGAAGCCCAGTCTTTAATAAAAGCGTCATTCTTTTTTTTTTTTTCCACTTTTTTGGTTATTTAATAACTACTAAGTCTGCTCAAAGAGGTCACTATTATGCTTCCTTTATAGACCTGATTCCTCCCCTGTATTCCTTAAGGGATTGATTTCATACTTGCACAGCTGCAGTAGTACATCTATCCATCTGTCAGAGGAGATTTAGAAGACAATCTGAAACATGTCATGGTTGGACGGAGGTGCAAAGCTCCCAAGGCTGTTTTATCTTAAGTCTGCTGGGCCACAGGGCTGACAGCAAGTCCACACTGTAGCTTTGGCTCTGTGTGTGTGTGTGTGTGTGTGTGTGGGGGGGGGGGGGGGTGCATGGGAAGGCATAGAATATAAAAAAATAAAAAATGAAGGCAGGTCAGGCAGAGGTAAGAGTGAGCACAAACATATAAGGAAAGGTCAGCGGTGAGCGAAATAATCAAGTGAGAGAGACGTGCTGTGAGAGGCAGCACGTCTCTCTGATTTACCCCTCAGGTAAAAACATGCTGGTGAGCTGGTATACCAGTTTACTCGCTGTGCATTGGGCCCCAGAAGTGAAATTAAAACAGAATCCGTGGGTAATGAATTCCAGGATCTGGTTCCACTGCGGGCGGCGTTGTTGCTTCACAGCAAAAAGGTCGAGGGTTTGAATCCACCAGCCAGTCCTAAATTGGCTGAAGATCTAAATGTGGGTGTTAATGGTTCTGTGTCTCTGTGTGACCTCTCCACCCGACCCCCCACCCAACCTCACACCTAACCCAGAACTGAACAAGCAGTGAAGAAAATGTAACATTTTAAAGCATCGTTATCCAGAGCACTCATCTGTTGGATGTCTGCGTGCCTGCCCTAGCAGGTGTTCCTTCTGTCTGTTTTCAGTCTCATACTCTTCTGTCAAATTCTTGGAGGCGGTCAGTTTGAGGAGCATGGAGACATTTTCTATGACTCTTTAAATATTTAAGATTGTCCTGCTGGGACCCCTTTTTTTCTAACCTGACATTCTCTGACAGTGTTTTCTCACTAAAACACGTCTGATGACTCCTTTCTGGTCGTTTTCTGCACTCAAGAAAGGATTCAAACATTACAGAGATATTACACAGATATTACACAGATATTACACAGATATTACAGATATTACACAGATACCTCCTGCAGGTTGAACATGCTTGAACTTTTCTAAAGGAGCACTTAAACTGCTTATCCCCAAACCTTGGATGGAATGTTGCATTAATAATAAGCAACTAACCTTTCACAGTTTCATTGCATTTTTATCACCAGATCGAAGGATAAAGAATTATTTACAGATATGAAATACCTGAAGATTCATTTAATAAATAACTTGGTGTAGCATCTCTGTCAGCATAAATAAGACACTCAGACAGAAGCCCATTGTAGCCCTGGCCAATGACAAAGTGATCTGAGTCTGTGCCAAAACTGAATGCATTTTTCCTTTTGCTCGTCTTCTCTCCACCACATTTAATGAAATTCAGCTTGGTAATCCTGCTGTCAGAGAGACAAACTAACCATGCCAAACACATGCCGTACCTCCGCCTCCAGTCTCACCTTTGGCGGAGCGACGGCTGACTCATTGGTTTGTATCCTTCTTTGTCCTGGTGCGTTTACGTTCCTGCAGCATGCATTAGTTCTTTCAAAGCGGGGTCCTTAGTGGCTTTAACTGTAATTAAACCTTCAGGCAGCTTATACTCTGCCATAACCCTCACAGTTTTTAATTTGGTCTTTGTGCTGTGCTTCAGAAAGAAAATTGTATTAATTCTGTGTTAACTATTTTTGTCTTTGAAAATCAGAAGGTGCAAATTATTTCTTCCTTTACAGAAATCTCCACATCCTAAATAAAGAATAAATGTGACTTATCCAAAAACAAAAATGTATTGGTGTGTGTGCGATGCAGCTTTTATTCAAGAGGGAAAACTAACTTCATTGCACGTGTCACACGCAATGACAATAAAGGCATTCAATAAAGATTCAATAAAGCCTCAGTAACCTTTGTGAATGAGAATATGAAATAGACACAAAGGTCTGCAGAAAGCTGGAGAGAGAGAGACAGGACACACACTCAGAGGCTGATAAACACTGTCGACGGGCCTGAGCGAGTGGAGAGAAGGAAGGGCAAAGCACGTGTGTGTGTGTGTGTGTGCATTTTTGTGTGTGCATATGTGTGTGCATGTGTGTGCATATGTGTGTGTGTGTGTGTGTGTGTGTGTGTGTGCGCGCACATATGTGTGCATGTGTGTGCATATGTGTGTGTGTGTGTGTGTGTGTGTGTGTGTGTGGGTGTGTGTGCATGTGTGTATGTGTGTGTGTGTGTGCACACATATGTGTGCATGTGTGTGGATGCGTGTGCATGCATGTGTGTGTACGTGTGTGCATGTGTGTGCATTCGTGTGTGTGTGTGCGCATACGTGTGCGTGCACGTGTGTGTGTGTGTGTGTGTGTGCATGTGTGTGTGTGCATACGTGTGCGCGCACGTGTGTGTGTGTGTGTGTGTGTGTGTGTGCATACGTGTGCGCGTGTGTGTGTGTGTGCATGCATGTGTGCATGGGTGTGTGTCTGTCCCTCATATTGGGATTTCAGTGGTAAAAGCTTTTACACACTAACAATAAAATTAAAGTCTTCCAGGAGCTTCTTAAGAGTTTCTGAGTTTAGTGAATTTAGCTTTTGTGCTTTTTACAAGTTAAAAGTCAATAAAAGAGATGAAATATGTTAGCTAATGTTCAAAGAGTACTCCACTGAGTTAACATTGTATTCTTAAGACTGTCAGACTCCAGGTGAGGAGCTTATCATCCAGCAGGTAAAATTCAGCTGCTTTTTCTCAAACATAAGTAACTAAAGTAACTGTTTAAATCAAATGTTTAATTCTTTCCCCCCAAAACTGTGTTATGTGGAATCCCCTACTGTTCCAAGCAGCAGTGAGACGAGTTAATATGAGCTCCTATAGAGGACATTTTAACATTTACAGAGGCATTAAACTTTATTAGCTAATGGTGCTGTTACGGCTGTGCCTCTGCATACTTAAGAGTCACAGCGCTTTCAGATGTGTGGTGCAGGCAAAGCTGATTGTATGTATGGTTTTTCCTGGCTTGCTGTAACATAATGTGAGTGCTGTGGTGTGATGAGGCAGAGAAGCTGATTGTTCAGGGCATTCTGGATTGTTAATTATACCACATTGTTGTGAAACTCTGTGCACACACTATAGAAGTAAATCAGGTAAAGCTAGTGATGCTCCAGTTCAGCTTATTCCCGTTCCAGTGCCTCACCAACACGTTGGCTTTGGGTATCTGCCAGCCCAGTACCAGCTGTACCCCTCACTGTGACGATCAGCGCATCCATAATTGAAACTATTTTGAACTATATGAACTATATTTATGCAAAGAAGCAAATGCATCAGGAGATCAGGAGACTCTAAATGGAAATATTCGAGTTGTCACATGTTCTACATGGAAACTGCAGTATTGATGGGACCATGTATATGTGTTAATTGGCAAATACCTCGTTCTTTTTACATACTGCGATGACATTACTTTGTTGAATATATGAAACATAACTGTGTTCGTGTCCTTTGGTGATCAGCTTCTCCCTGCACAGATCAGTGAAATCAGGCCTCTCTTTAAAAAGGATTTATGATGTCAGCTGACTCTTAGAGAACTAGGGTCTCCGGTTTGAATCCCTCTGTTCCTGCTGGGAACACATCAGCAAGCAAAATGAATTCATACGCTGTCACTTTACTGGGCAGCTGCTGCTAAATCGCCCTTGAGGGTAAGGGTTAGCGAACCCTAACCCATGCGCTCCAGTGGATCTGCTCGCTGGCACCAGTGCCAGACTCTGGTTGTACCTGGTGGCTCCCGGGTGTGACTATTAAAGAGGCCATCTTTGAAAAAGACCACATGTGTTGAACTGACTTTTTCTGGGTATAAAAATCTCCTCCTTCATTTTCAAGAACAGTGACCGAAAACTGATCAAGCTCAGCTTTGATTGACAGGTAAATATAAATACCTGCCAGCACACACAAGTCAGTGAAGCTGTGTGTAATGTTTGAAATCTCAGTTAGACCCTGCTTATTCAGCGATCACCGCTGCTGAGTCTGAAAGCGCTTCACACAAAAGAATGTAATCAAATATACGCAAAGGCTTTAAAGTCGCTTCCTTTAGGATGCACCAAAGAGAAGCTCAGCGCTGCGCGCACAACTCAGACAGCAAATATGGTGCAAGAAATGCTAAAAAAACATTTTCAGGTGAAATCGCTCCAAGCTACACAACAACGACTGACTACAAAATCGTGTTTGTAGTTTGATGCCTGATAGAAATTAAAGCAGCCAAAATATACCGAGCGCGGCGCCGATGCAGTCGTCCTGCGTTTGCCACACAAATGAGCTGCTCTACTCATCAGAGTCCATCCAGTGCCATCAATCCTCCACCCACACAGGCCAAACCCACTCCAAGTAGCTCAGGTCATTTTGGGACTGTAGCAGTGTGGATTTATTGGACTGCAGCTGCCAGAGAAATTAGATACTACAGGTCTACACAATTGTATAAATGTTCAATATTGTGTGAATGACTGTTATTATCTACACTCTCCTTCACTGAGGCACTAAAGGCAGAAAACAAAACAATCATTAAAGCTTTTTTTTTTTTTAATAAAGAAACTCATTCACAAAGCGAGCAATATTTATTCATTGACTTTTGTAAAACACGTTTCACAAAATGTGTTAGTAAAGTCACATCACACAAAACTGGGAGTCAAAGCTGGAAAATAAAAGACATGAAAGCAGCATGAAAACTTCAGGGAGCGCTGAGCAGTAAATTCCTCATAAACGCAGCCATCTTATCCATCAAATCCACCCCAAAAAACTATAAATATGTAATTCATCAGCTCTTGTTTTATGTTGTTTTTGTCACTCACTGTTTATTGCATCATTAAGCAGTCATGCTGCTGCATGGCAGACTTAGGAAGGCTGCACATACGCTAAAACAAACTGCATGTTTATTCTCAGTATTAAAACTTTAATACGGATTACTATGAATAATGTTTTTTATTAAAAAAAAAAAAAGAGCAACTTTTCTGTATTAGTCGCTTTCCTCGGGACTCTTGTGAAACAAAATTTCCCTCCTAACGACAGTTTAAGGTTGAGGTTAGTTTATTGTCTCCCTGAAGGAGAAAACGGTTTCGCATTAAAAGAACTGCTGCATGAAAGCATCTACGAGCCGACATCACAATCACAACATGTTAGATGAGCACACATTAATTAAAACAAGTCCTTTGCACTGTTAACCTTAAACTGATTCAAACATGCACAAACAAGTACATAAATTAGAAGCAGCTGAAGCTGCAGTTATCTCAGAGCCTCCCTGCTGCAGGTGAAGGAGTTGTTTTAATGAATTTAATTGATAGGGGACAAATTGTTTATAATAACTGTGCTTGAGCAAGCACCCGTTCCAAAGTCCAGCAGCACACACGTGCACACACATAAACTGTTGGTACCCTTCCATAAAAGAAAGAAAAACCCTCAACGGTCAATGAAACTGACAAAAGTAACAAATAAAAATGGATTAATTAAAATCAGACTTTGCTACTGAATTGTGGTTCAACAGAATTATTGAAAAACAAACTAACAAACTAATGAAACTGGGAAAAAATGATGATTTTGTTGCCCAGTCTTTTGAGGCAATCACTGCAATCAAGAGATTACTCTCAGTGAGTCTTCTGCACCTGTCGGCAGGTATCTTGGCCACTCCCCGTGAGCAAACTGCTCCAGCTGTCTCAGGTCTGAAGGGTGCCGTCTCCAGACTGCATGTTTCAGCTCCTTTCTCAGATTGTAGGATTTTGATTGTGGCTTAATTTGTTCTGAGCCATTCCTGGCAAAGCTTTCTGACACCGAGCAGCACATTTCACAGTCGTGACATTTCATCGTACCTGCAAAGATTTAAGGCCCCCTGTGCCCGATGCAGCAAAGCAGCTCCAGAACATAACTGAGCCTCCTCCATGTTTCACAGTGGGTACAGTCTTCTTTTTGGCATCTGTGAACATGCCCTCCTCCCTCATCTTCCATTAAATCCAGTTAGGCTAATAAAGCGACGGATGGTGCGATCTCACACTGATGTACCTTGACCTTGGAGTTCACCTCTGACCTCTTTGGAAGTTGTTCTGGGCTCTTTGGTTACCATTTGCCATCTCTTCAGTTTGTCATCAGTTTTCAGCCACGTCCAGGGAGGTTGGCTACAGTCTGGTGGACCTTAAACTTCTGAACAAGCTGTGCAGCTGTAGCCACAGGAACATCAGGCTGCTGCAGGTCTTACAGCCTTTATCATGCTTGTCAATAACTGTCTTTCTCATCTCCTGAGACAGCTTTATCCTCAGCTTTCTGTGCACACACCCTGATACCAAACAGCACAGTTCCACCCTTTCAACAGGCAGACTGACTGGTTACAGGTTAGACACCTGTGATGCTGATTACAGGACACGCCTCCCTGTGGTCAACTTATTTTCATTCTTTTCTAGGCATTTTATCTAGGCCAGTTTCATTAGTTTGTTTTTTTAAATAATTCTAATGTTAATATTCAGTAATTTTTTATTTATTATTACTTTGGTCAGTTTCAGGTTATTTCAGTGACCATGTGTTTTTTTCTTCTTTGAACTACCAACATTATTTCCATTTTCAATAATATATTTGGTGGCGTGGCTTTGCTCATGGACCTCTCCACCTTCCACCTCTATACCTGCCTGGGTGAAAGCACAGCACCTGAAACTGATGAAGTCAGACACAGCGTTGAGTGTATAACCTTTGTTTGTTTGTTCTTAGCAGACAAATTGCGATTTGTCCAGGGACAACAGATTCTGGCGCATTTACAGATTGTTTATTAATGTGCATTGCCCCTACCAAATAAAATACAAATTCAAATTCAAAAGGAGGAGCTGGTGTGGAGGTGGGTTGCAAAGTGGCTTGCAGATACGCAGCAACTGTAGGCAGGTTAAATCACACTCCCATATGCGATCTAAAAGGATGCCATAGAATGACATGGGCTCATCTGCTGTGATTGCAGCTGAGCTTGTGGCACTAATGAGCATTAATGTTGATTAATATTTAGTTCTTTGACCTCTTTATGATTATGACACATATCTAGTTTCATGTCTTTTGTGTTAAAATTCATCTTCCATCTATGATTTATTTGTAAATGCTTCTACCAAAATGTAATTAAAAAAAAAGATCATTAAAAACAGAATAAAATGAAATCATTCTGGTTTCTGCACGTGTGAATTTAGCAGTGAAAGCCTGGCTGAGAGTGTAATGCAGTGTCACACAGGTTGGCAGCCCTAAAAGCATATTAACCCTGTCTGGCAGTAAGTTTAATGGATAAATCCTGAGCCTCTCCACCTGCTCCCTCACTGTGTCTCTGCACGGGAGCCACAGCTAAAAGCCTCATATATAAACAGTGCTTCTTCCTCTTTGGTATGTCAGCGCACATTCGGGTTTGATTTAGCATCTCTTCCTGGAAGTAACACAGGGAGAGACTGAGGTGTTGATGAGGCGACCCAGCAGCTCAGCCCATCTCTCTGGTGCTGTTTGATTAGTGTTATAGCTGCCAGTGTCAGTCGAGGCAGCACATCCCTCACTAATTTGGCGAATCTCAGAAGTATCTGCTTGTTTCCTCTGCCGGCAGTTAGACTAGCACCCATTACTGGATATGAGGGGAGACGATTTCCTCCTGTCTGCATCCAAACATCTAACGATTTAGTACCAGACTGCTCATTTGCTGTGGCATGCAGTTAAACAAGGGCAGAAACCAAACGTATCTATATGTAAAATCCTTTAGCATCTGTTCATTTTCCTAAAATAAATAATAATATATGGATGTTCACTCATATTCATGGACATAATAAAAACACTCTAATTAAATCCCTGACTTGGACCTAGATCTTTAACATTATTTATTTATATCTCATTCAATCTTTCATCGCCTCTGTGATCCCTCCTGGTTTGAGATTTGTCTTTCCTGTCATTACATTGTAATTAACTATGAATCTGCGCTGACAGAGCAGCAGCGAGCGTCTCCCAGTATCAGCCTTGTTTTTTACACTCTGTCTTTCCGTCTCCCCGTTTCTGTTTTTGCATTTGTTTATCGTCTTCGTGCTGCATTGGGTCGAACTTTTAAAGTTCATGCGTCACTTTTCCTGTAAGTTTACCCATAATTAGTGAAAGCCTATTTTTAGTGAAATTAGTGAAACTGTTTTTTATAATGCTTGTCTGTGCAGTAAACAATGCGTGCTAAAGTGGCAATATTTCATAAAATATGTGCATAAATTTAAGCATAAAAATGGAACTATTTCACCTGAAAAAGCCAATGTTTTTTTCGGGGATTTTCAGAGTGCAGTCTGTCTACAGGCAGGGCTCAGCTGTACCACTGCTAAAGTCTTTAGATCCTGCCACTCTGCAGTATTTTAGGGTAATAATATCAAGTCCCTATCTAAGTTAATATGCAGAGAGCCATAACTGCAGTTTCAGTTATGGCTGAAAACTGCATGTATAGAATCAACTGCCCTCTTCAGTCGTACAGATTTATTTTCCCTCCCATAGATTTATATTCAGCATTGTCTGATTGCATTGTCTGCCTTATAATGTCTCTTATAAGGTCCGAGTCGCAGCGACAGGTAATCATTAAACAGTAACTGCAGCAGGTTTTGCTCATAAATGCTAACCCTAACCCTACTCCTGCTCTATATGTTGGATATTTTGGACTTTCTGAACTGTCATAATGATCTTTCTTTGTTTCCTGATTAAAAGACTTGGAAGAATCAATTAATAAAAGCAGAAACGGCATGTTTTGATTGCCTGGGTTGGGATTTTCACCAGTGATGGCCTCAGAGACCTCAGAGGGTTAACTGTTGTACTCGCATCGAATTGTATGATTTTAGGGACCTGAAAACAGATTTCTGAGTCCAGCGTGGACCAAACTCAGAATATTAGTGTGGATGTTGTTTGTTTTAATTGGCTGGGAATCATGTGATCAATCTGAACTCTGACTTTATTCATAAGGATCTAGTTTTACAGTAAATGACCTGCTGCTACATATTGTATATTATCTAACTGTTTATTTTAAAGCTAGATGTAATCATGAATCTGCATTTAATGATGATAATGTATCAAATGACTATTGAGAAGTGGTGGAATATGTTGAGCCCAGAGGTAAAGTTATGGCAGTGAAAACTTGTTCTGCTGGCACTGAAAAAATAACCTGTCCAGGTTTCATATATTTTTGTCTCAGCAGCAGCAGCTGGTGACTCAGGCCTTCTTAAACGTATAGTCCCATGTGTCGCTGTCCACTGTCCACACTGTTCACATTTTATAAAGTGTTGATTTACAAATGACAGGAAAACTTCAGAAAGTTTTGATATTTGTTTGTGTGTGTGTGTGTGTGCGTGTGTGTGTGTGCGCGCGCGCGTGTGCGTGTGTGTGTGTGTTGCAGAGCCCTATAGCCCGGCGGTGTGGGTGATGATGTTTGTGATGTGCCTGTCGGTCGTGGCTGTCACCGTCTTCATCTTTGAGTTCTTCAGCCCCGTGGGATACAACCGCAGCCTGCAGAGCGCTAAGAGTAAGTGACGGAATCACTCCGGCGTCTGCACGCCAATCAACCCTCCACCACTGCTCATTTCACAACATTATTACCAGCTTGTCACTTTGTCGGTTATGTAAGCGAGGGGGGGCTGATTTGAGGAGGGTGTTTGCCCAAATTATTATAATTAAGCTTTCCACTTTTTTCTTTGACTGCACATGATTCAAAACAATCACTTCACACCCACAATGTGGCTTCTTTAATGATAATGAAAGCAACATTGATGCGCGGTGGTGGTTGATGTGACATTCTTACAGTACCTGTCACTTCACCATTATTATTTACTGTGTGCGTCTCTGCATTTATTTTTAATCAGGAAAAGTTGCTTATCATTTTGTAATAAACTGACAAAAGTGGAAGTGGACTCAATTCAAATGACTTTATTTCTTGCCTTATTCATAAGCATGTTTAAATCTGCAGCGTTTTTTATAATTATTTTAATATTTTTATTTACATGTTGGCAAAGTCCTAAAGGCTGTATTTGATAAAAGGTAGCTGAGGTTTAAAGGTCAGCTGCACAGACTCGTGCATCGGTCGGCTCTTTAAGACGGATCCACAGGTGACGAGTGGACACACACCTCAGCAGGATTTTAATACTCACACACTCAGAAACAGAGCACATGAGACACTGTAAAGTGTGCACTGGTATCCTCTCCACACATCTGGAATACCTGCATGCTGACTGTCTTTCCACAAACTTCACCTTTAACGTCCAACAATCAGACTGAAGTCTGGTTCCTCTTCTTCTGTTTCTCATCCTTCAGAGACTTCACAGCACAATGAGTCACAGCGTGATGACCTTATATTAAACACGAGGGTGTCTGCTGCCAGGTTTAATAACTTCATATAAGTCCTCGTCTCATCTGTTTGAACTTTCAGCACGAGCCATTTCTTAGATCGCTGCAGGGCAGCTGCTTCAGTGTATTCCCTATCATGCTTCAACTCAGCGTGTTAATGAATACACTCTGTACTGCCACATGTATGTGGGCATCATTGTCCACACACTGTTCACACAACGCTGTGTTTCTCTTTGCTAGCATCACTTCGTTTTAGCCCTGCTGGGGAATGTCTCACTGGCCCTGACACAGACGGTCCCAGAAGGCCACGATAAAGCTCTGCACTGCTGTGGTTAACCAGACCATTATAAAACCAGCTAATCTCCACGCTTGAAGCACTCCATCTCATACTCCACTTTTCCAGAATATTTCCAATAGTGCAAATACCTTAACCATATTTGGGAAATGATTTAATAATAAAAGTAATCATCATCATATCTAGCAGATGCTTGTCTGCAGGACAGACAGACAGAGGGCTTATAGAGGCTGATAGGATGCCCTCCTCCCCACAGAGTCAGTTTATTTAGTCAGTTGCTGTCTCCAGCCCTGATGCTGCTCTCCCAGCAGACCACAGCAGAGGACACTGCAGTCGCCACCGCTGTGTGTCAGAACATTTCCATCATTTTCATGCACACATCAAAGGATCTCTACTTCCCTAGAAAGCAGAGCCTCGATGAGAAACCTCAATAAAAGTGCTTATGGTCTTTGCCTCGATCTATTGACCTGCATAATTGTTACGTTTCTTTCACTTTGCAGATTATAGAAAAGGGCACAGAGTTTGCATTAGGATGTGGAGGCGGGTCTGGATGCACTCTGTAGCACTATTATTCTGAGTTTTGGTTTCTGCGGCAGCTCGCGTTGATTTTCTCTTTCTCCTAAACAAAGGATGACAAACCTCTTTGGTTAGGTTCATGAAAAGATCTCAGCTTTCTTTGTTGCTGCTTCGACAGTGTGATGAGTTCCTCCCCGGAGCACGCCCCAACAAATCACGGGCATCTGAACAGTGCAGATAGCTTAATTGGAATTAGCTGTATCACTGCACCATGTTTTTGACTGCTTTCCTTCATAAACACACTGCCTGTCTGTCTGTCTGTCTGTCTGTCTGTCTGTCTGTCCCTCAGAGTCGGGGGGTTCTAAGTTCACCATTGGGAAGTCTGTCTGGCTGCTATGGGCTCTGGTCTTCAATAACTCTGTGCCTGTGGAGAATCCCAGAGGAACCACCAGCAAGATCATGGTAACTGTAGCTGATTGATTGTTTGATGTGCTTCTTTAATTTATTAATTGATGACTGGTCATCATTTTTTGCCTCTGGACACCACCAGAGTGGATTTTAAATCAAACAGTCAATAAATGATTGAAGGAGTTGTACAAACATGTTACATTTACTGATTAGTTCATCACTGCAGGGTGCCACACATGAAGCAGATGTAACATTGTTTCAATATGTTTCATTTGTATTTTACATGTGTTAACTGTAATTCTAAATATGAAACCCAAAGAGATGTCAGTGCAAGTGAGGGAGGCTGAAAAAAAACAAAATATCAGAGACAGCAAAAACTTTAGGAATGACCAAATCAACAAGCTGGCACATTATTAGAAAGAAGGAATGAACTGGCCAGCTCAGCAACACCGAGAGGTCCGAAACCCACAGGAGACAAATACAGTGCATGAAGACAGTTCTGTGGTTCAGAGAAACAGCTTCACAACATAAGTCGAGGAGGCAGGGTCATCATTGTCGACGTCTGCAATCAAGAGATGCCACAAGGTGGAGCAGCACAGTGTTGCAGCTGTTGCCTCACAGCAAGAACGTCCTGGGTTTGAATCCACCAGCTGGCTGGGTCCTATCTGAGTGGGGTTTGCATGCTGTCCCCATACTTGGATGGGTTTTGTCTGGGTGCTCCCACATTACAAAGACATGCATGGAGTTAGGAAGTGGAGCATTTGGTGAACTCCATGGGTTCTAGGCTTCAGGTGGTGTACAGAGGTAAAAGTATAAAAATCATGGACCTCACTTTAACAAGCATAAATTGATGATCTGTGGGTCAAACATAGTTTAACTTTTGTCTCACTAGAATGTAAATGACTTCATTCTCACCATCAAGCAGATACCTGTGTTACATTAAACTGCAGTCATTAATATGTCATGTTATAGTGTAATCGTGGCATCTAAAGACCTCAGTTATTTAACAGAGTGTTTATTCACTTGTTTCACTGTGGTGGTCCTCTCCGTGCCTGCTGTTACTTTGGGTTTGTAATCTCTAATGCAGAGGAAACCACAGGAGGGGGAAACTCGAGGTGTCTTTTTGACTGCTTGCCCAAGTGCTTTGCAACAAAACCCCAATCATCTTAAGAGCTCATTAGCTGCTTGATAGGCTTCACAAAAGGGGGTTAGAGGAGAGAAGATGATTATTCAGCGTTGCTTCTTTTTGTTTTTTACCCAGACTCAAAGTTAGCCTATGTCAGCCTGCAGGTAACAGTTATTAATTGACTTTATTGCCCATCAACTAGTTCCCTTGTTCAGTTTAGGATAAAAAAATAAATAAATTGAAGAGCAAACAGTGTATTTGAGATTCCCCGTTAGCAGCACCAGCACTCTGTATCTGATGTGGCTTTGCTACACTTGCCAGCCAAATATAATACGAGGCAACCCCATCTAATTAAAAGAAAAAGGAAAGAATGATTACAAGATAAATCCGATTTTAATGGAGGTTTATTTGCTAAATGACTTCCACTTCAATTTTTCATACCTGCCTAAGCCTATTCAGGGTTATCAGTAAGTACCCCAGCATGCACTGGGGGGATAATTGTCAACCATTTATTATTGATATTAAACATTTAAACAGATTTTACATCAGTCCAAGGGCCAATAACTTCCCGAGGAGTCTGCCTTTCAAACCTCCGCTGAGGGATTTATTATTTTTTTTAATTAAGCCTATCTGCCGCAGCTAGGAGTTTACATTTACTATCTTAATCACGAAAAAAAATTATGCAAATTAACGTTTGGCACAAACAGAGTACTGTGGAAACTAATAGTCGTCTTCAGCACCAGCTGCAAGTGCAAATGTATTGCTCGGGCTAACCCGCATCTCTAACTGGATGTCAGCACTGAAGCGTCTTACAGCAATAAAAGCAAATATCTTCACACCGAGTTGCATAAACAGCCTTTTAAAGGATCTTATATAGTGGCTACATTAATTTGGGGCGGCTTGTGGTTTACATTAGTTGTTAATGTCTTTAGATTGGTTACTTACTCAAAAAGCAATGTCAAGATGGCGGCGCGGGTGACTGCTGCGGCCCTGAGCTGCGGCCCTGAGCTCCTCTTACTTCGGCAGCTATTTTATCCTTTTTATTCTCTGTTCACTTTTTTTCATAACTGCGGGACTTCAGTATAGCAGAACATATCTGCTAGCTGCTGCCAACAACATAACTCATCACAGTCACTGGGACTTTATCCCTCCGGAGATTCGAAGATATCCGGAGGGCATTAACATCATCCCTCCTCCGCTGAAGCGACGCAGACGGCGGCGTGACAGAAAACAAAAGAGGGGGAAGAGAGGAGGACTAGCGGCTAAGCTAAAAGCTAAACCGTTCAAACCGGCCATTCCCAGTCTGTTTATAGCCAACTCCCGATCGCTACACAACAAAATGGACGAATTACGACTGCGGATCACATCACGCGAACTGGACTATTGTGCACTAATATTCACAGAGTCTTGGTTGGACATAAACACCCCTGACGCTAGCATCGCGCTAGCGGGACGTACCATCTTCAGAGCAGATAGAACAGCGGACTCCGGTAAGAGCAAAGGAGGGGGACTCTGCATTTATATTGACAATAGATGGTGCACCAATATCACTATCAAAGACACTCACTGTTCTCCGGACATTGAATTTATGATGCTGCAGTGCAGACCGTTCTACCTGTGCAGAGAGTTTACATCGGTGACTATTATTGCTGTCTATGTTCCTCCGCAGGCTAATGATAAATTAGCCATGGAGAAACTATATTCCTCCATCAGTAAACAGTTAGCAGCACAACCAGACAGCATTGTCATCGTGGCAGGAGACTTTAATCACGCCAACCTGAAGTCTGTCCTGCCGAAATTCCACAAATATATCAACTTTCCCACAAGAGAGAGGAACATTTTAGATCAGGTCTACTGCAACATCCCTCATGCTTACAGAGCCAGACCCTCACCACATCTGGGTCTCTCTGATCATCTGTCCCTGTCCCTAACACCAGCATATAAACCACTCATCTGCAGACAAAAACCAACTATAAAGACAGTTAGAGTATGGACTGAAGAAGCCACCTCAGCCCTGCAAGACTGCTTTGAGGACACAGATTGGGAAGTTTTTGCTGAGGGGACAGATTTAAATGGACACACATCAGCTGTGCTGGATTACATAAACTTCTGTGCTGAATGTGCGACCAAGACCACAACTGTTAAAGTGCTGCCCAATCAGAAACCATGGTTTAATGGAGAACTGAGGTTCCTGCTCAAAGCCAGGAACTCTGCTTTTAAAATCGGAGACCAACTGGCCTACAAGACAGCGAGGGCCAACCTGAGGAGAGGCATAATAAAAGCCAAGCGCAAATACCAACGGCGCATCCAAGAGCACTTCAACCATAACAACTCAAGAGGTATGTGGCAAGGAATAAAATCACTCACTGGTTACAGAGTCACACCCACAACCTCCACAGACAGCACCCACCCAGACACACTGAATCAGTTCTTTGCTCGCTTCGACCATAAGAACAACAGCAACCTGGAAGCCACCACGAAGCCTAGGTG
>JAVDPK010000147.1:74670-87361 GCA_034780415.1 Cichlasoma orientale | reverse complement strand
AACTGAGCAAATAAGCCATTTTCAGAAAAATATTAGCTCATTTTGAATTTGATGGCAGCAATTTGTCTCAAAAAAAAAAAAAAGGCTGGAAAAGTGAGTGGTACTAAACCAAAACAGGTTGAGAAATATTTTGCAACTAATTAAATTAAATCGCAACAGGTCAGTAACATGATGGGGATACAAAGAGCATCTTAGAGAGGCAGAGTTTCTCAGAAGTAATGATGGGCAGTGGTTCAATCTGCAGAAAAGTGTGTCCACACTGCATTAAAACAGGCATGGGTCTGTCATGGAAATCACTGCACAGGCTCAGAAAGACTTCCAGAAATCATTGACTGTGAATCACAGTTCACTGTGCCATCCACAAATGCAGGTTAAAGCTCCATCATGCAAAAAGCTCCTTTAAAACAGACTGAGACAAAGTGGAAAACTGTTCTGTGGTCAGACAAATCAAAATTTGAAATTCTTTTTGGAAAACATGGATGCCACATCTTCTGGGCTAAAGAGGGAAGGGTCCTTCAAAAGCCTGCATTTCTGATGGTATGGGAGTGCATTAGTGCCTATGGAATCAGCAGCTTGCACATCTGGAAAGGCACCATCAATGCAAAAAGGTATATACAGATTTTAGAGCAAAATATGCTCTCATCCAGATGTCTTTTTCAGGTAAGGCGTTGCATATTTCAGCAAGACTAATAACGGTACATTTTCTCAGTTTAAACCTTTAATATGTTTTTATGTTCTACTGTGAATAAAGACTAAATTTATTATAGCAGGTGTTACAATTAATATTGTCCAAATAGCCATTTTTCTACCATTTCTACTACATCATTTTCACCTGTCAAATACATGTAGTGCCTTTTCATAAAAGGCTTGCTGGGGGAAAAAATGTTATTGATAAATTTGAAAGTCCATCTCCTAAAGAAAAAGGTCAGTCCCTTTGAATAACCTCACATTCTTCCTAGGACAGTATGACCATAATGGCCTTGCATTGATTTTCATATATTTCCTTCAATGCAGACAAAGCTAGAACACGATGCATTACCTTCATATAATGGACAAAAGAATTGCTTTTCATCTGACTTTATAAAAAGGTCACTATTCTAAACATATGCAAATCTAGCACAGCTTGACCTGACACTAGTCAATGCTTTGTATGTAATAGAAGTGTATAAACATTTTTTTTAAGTCTCACTTTATTTAACAGTAAAGATAAGTGGAGTGGAGGACAAAGCGTGAACTGCAGTCGTCATATAAAATGAAAGCAGCTGCACTGCAGGACTGTCCCTTCCTTATTCTGCTCTCATAACTGTGTTCTAGTTGGCGCAATGGCTAACATTACCATGCACTGTGGAGATGTGTCAACAACTTGCAGGCCTGTATCTCTGTGTTTACAACCCAACATTAAAAAGCACAATGCCAATACTGCACTCGGTCGCCCCAATTCTACCCAAGGGTGAAATTGCCTTTTCATAATTTCCATTATACTTGCTCTTTTGAAAAATGGCTCTCACAATCTGCTGCAAGATAGAGGAAGTTATTTTTCTTTCAAAGTATGTTTTGATGATGTGCTGTTTGATGGAGTGTCTCCACTCTGGTTTCAAAAATGCTGGTAACAGTGCTTTGTTTATATGTTTCATTTCTATGCCAGGTGGAAGAGATGAATGAAGGCTCTTATTGTGAAGAAACCTTGCACAGGGACACCTGAGCCCCATGATCTGCAAAAGAAGTGCGATGAGGAACCTGTGCCAACTGATGGGAATTTTGTAAAGCAGAAAAATAAATCACCTGAATGCTCATTCAAAGTAACCGCTTGGATCTGTGTTTAAAATGTATTTACAGTTTAAAAAATGGCTTTGACTGAGTGGCAAATTAATTAAGCAACTTTGTTTTATTGCTTTAAAAAACAAGTATAAACCAACTGTTGTGGCAACTGGATAAACTTGGCACATGCACCTAACTGATTTGAAAAGATTCGCTTTGAGATTCCAACTTTGAAAAAGCATCCCAATATATCATCTCTTGATGTAATCTTGGTCTGAGCCCTAGCCATTATTCCTACCCCACCTTCACTTGGAAAATACTTATGACCTGATTTTATTTATGTGCAGAAAAGCAAAGAGCTGCATTTATTAAAGTATACTTTGAGAGCAGTAGAGGGTTTGCAGTAATTCATCAAATACCGTAGAGTATATAGACACACTTTTTATTTGTACTTTGGAAAATCATCTTTTTGTTGACTTGCTAAGTGTAAGGAAGTCGTAAAATCCTGGCCTGACAACAGGATGGAGGCATGTGCCACTGAGGGTGCTGGTAAAAACTCTCAAGCTAATGTGACTATTTTTTTTCCTTTCATACATTTTTCTTGAGTCTTTCCTTCAAGAAACAGTATCTTCCAAAATTCTCTGAAGACTTATGTTAACTTAGCTGTGTGAGAAATCTGATAGAAAAGGAAGAATCCCTGGCAAGGACATTTTAGTGACGATTTACAGGTCATAAAATGGTTAAAATTCATTTACCAGGGAGCTGAAAGCTTTTGGGATGTCAACTGTACTGCATGGATGTTGCTTTGTGTAGTGAGCTGAGGCAGTTTAGAGGATAGTAGTCTGCACATTGCGGTGCAGCCATATGTTCACATTTTGATTTGGACCTCCAGAGGGAGTGTGCTGAATAAATGAGAAAGCCTTTGCTGTAGGTCTGTTGTCTGAGTGAGCTGTGTGAGAGAGAAAAAGAGTGACTGAGGTCATATGGAAGTATGAACTCATGTGGTTGAGAAGTCCCCCTGCTAAACACATTATGGTTTAAAGTCATCTACCAAAATCAGACAGCTAATATCTCCTCTTACTCTGTACTGAGTTAGAGCTCAATCTCTATTTCTGCCCTCGTGCTTGTAAGGCCAGGTCTGTTAGTCCAGTAAATGGGTTAACTGTTTGGCCAGCGGAAAGAAGCGAGGGTCAAGTGACAGTGGACCCTTTCCCTGTTCCTGTTGGGAATTCTGTCACAGCGTTCCAGCGAGATGTGATTTAAGTGCTGAACGAGTCAGACGACCAGAGGCTTGGTATGAACTCCATAAGTCTGCCTCATTTAAAGGGGAATGGGGACTCGTTCACTGGGAATAGTTTAATAATTTAGTATGGCCTTAAACTAATCTATTTCAAGCACCCAGATGGTATTTATATTGAGCAAATGCTCAGATAATTGAATGGAATAATTTACTCACTACTGTTGCTTGGTGTCAGAGAATCCCCATGCTGAACCAACCCTGGAAAAGACATAAAGTGAAGCACTAAACCAAATCACCGGGAAAGTGTTTTCAGAAATAAATATGCTGCTGTGAAATCAAAGAAATTGAAATACCATATTGAACAAAACAGAAATGTGGGTGCAAACAGTCTATATCCATTGCTGCTGTTTTCCTCCATGCATTTGGATTGGATTTATATGATTTATTAGCATATGTATATTGCAGGAAGTCAAGTGTGTATGCCTTCCTTTGTGTGCACTGGGTGCTTATTAATGCTACCTGTCTTATAGTTCTAAAAGGTGTCAGGGGATGCTACAGGCCATTTGTCCAGCGCTCCTTGCTCCTGTGGGCATAAGGAAGCAACCACCGTGGGAGTGGTCCTCACTGGAGTATGGTGGACTCAAAATGGCTCTCCTGACCCTTTGTTTCCATGAGAAAGACAGAAGGTAGGAAAGCGAGACTCATGAGAGGAAAAGAGAAAGAAGGAAAATGTGCGAGATTTTAAAGATGACAGAAAGACAGAAAAATGGAGAAGTGGAAAAAGGGATAGCGAAAGAGAGGAATACAAAGAGACAGAGGGGGAGCGGGCAACTGCTGATTTTTAACAGGCGTGTCCCTCCATCTTTGATCAAAGCACCCTATCAGCCTTAGGGGCATCTCCACTGAGTGCCTCCCATAGCTGCTAAAAATTCTCCCTGCCGAATCATTTTAACACCTCTCCGCTAGTCCTCACATATTTGTCCATTCATAGGCCATAGCTCGGGCCTTCACATGGAAGCGCCAGTAGTTGTGTTTCAAAGTTTTTACATGGGGAGCAATATATGATTGAGCTTTTATTAATAAAAGCTCAATCATATATTTATCTTTTATTAAAAAAAGAGAAAGAAGGGCGATTAGCAGTTAATGGAGTAGTAGAAATGTGACTGACAGCAACAGATAACTAGCGGCATAACGTAGTACCATTGTTATCATAATTCCCTGTCTCATCCCTTTATTCTGATACAGATAGTGGCAGATCAGGAATTTAAAAGGCTATAGATACTGATGTTTTTTTTTTTTAAATATTTACTCATAAAGATATGTAAATATTATAAATTATCTTACATTCACAATTCCAAATATATGTCCTTGCACATTTTGAGCTGATGCTTGACTCACTTAAACACACACCACAGGATATTTATGACTCATTTAACAGAAGAACAAATTTGAATGGCACAATTCCACAGTCTACTGACAATTTTTTCATTCTTTTTCCACGTATTTCACAGGCTGTGACACCCACTGCTCCACATTGTTTGGCTGACCACTTTGCAGCTGGCTTTCTGATGTCTGAATATCATAAGGCTTCATGCCACTGCTACGCCACTAGGGATATCTATCTGTATTTTCTTTCCACTGTTTCTCCATCAAAGATGGGAAATCAAACAATAGAATTCTGTCTTGCTCCAAGCCCAGAATTTCCTTGATCCCTGCCCGGGTCATTGTTCCAGAGCTGTCAGTGGGTCTTTGAATCTGTCATCAACCTTTGAGGGCCTTGCCTCCTGCGTCAGAAATTGGCAATATCACAGGATACTGGGGCTGACAGAGGGAAACCCCAGAGGCTACATAATCCAGAAGGAATAATGGGATCATATCCTCATTCCCCCACAAAAACCAAATTCTCCCAAAAAAAAAATGCCAGCTGTATTTTCTTATAAACTAGTCCAACGGGTGACAAGCGAATCTCTATGTCTTAAGAGACTATTCAGACTTAGAAGAAGGTCCCTGGTAGCGGATAAAGAGAGAATAATTTAATAGTTTTTGTAAAGACTGGTACCACACTCAGTGGGTTTACTTTTTACCCTTTGCACTTTTACTCGCTCTCTTTTCTCAGTATAATTTGCATTAATGGGCTCGGAGTGAAGTGGAGACAAGAATACAAACGTGAAACCCAAACTGCAACCAAATCAGTTCACCGAGTGTGAGAGAGAGAGACACACACACACACACACAAAGACATCCCTTCTGATTTTAGTGTAAGGGACATGTCAGGCATTCCAATGGCTAATGAAAGCATCATTATCAGGAGAGCAAGATGACTGCTCCCCTTAGAATATGCTTACAGACAAGTAAGAGCAATGCCACCTGTCTCCCCTACTTTCATTCATTGCCATTAGATCCAGCTGTTTACTACTCCCTGGGCTTCAGTTTATTTTACTATTTTGAATACAGTAATAAAAGATGACATAATGAACCACCCAGTATGCAGTGTAGTGGCAAGGCTCAATCGGAGTTTGGCAGTGTGATGGCGAAGTTTTGAGCAAATTCAGAAAAGCCTCACATTAATTGCATTCTGTATAGCCACTGTCAGCTGACAGATTTTGCGCACTCCCTGTGTTTACGCCGGCCACTTCTTTCTTTATAAATTAGTTCCTTAAGATAAGTCTTATTTATGATCAACTGAAATGAAATTCAATTTTAATCAAATAGTTTTTTGGTATTTATATATTTTAAAGATAGTTCCTTAATTATTCTCCTGCAGTTCCCCTGACCTGGAACTCATAATACTCAACTTTAGATACCCTGTCATTGCTGTCAAATGGGATTCCAGCTAACAAGAGCTGGAAAGGATAACTAAAACATATTGGGTTTTTAAGATTTTTTTTTAATGGTCCATTAGCAGCATTAGTGGTTTGTGTGTCTGAAACTCTGCTAAAGACATGCTGAAAAATGTCCGCTTCTTATCATTTACGGGAGGGAGTCTTAAAGCCTAGTCTTAAAAAATACTTTCCAGTGTCTGTGATTATTCTTTTGTTTTGGGGTTTTTTGTTGTTTGTAAATACTAGGGAAAGGGCTTGCAGTAGTTTGCATATTGTATACTATAAATATTATACTAATCCATAAGAAATAGTTGATTTGTTTTCCCTGTTTTGTGCCATGCAGGAAGATATGCTATACATGTGTTATTGAATGCAATTTTAAAAGGTAGGAATTTAACTTGACAACAAAATAAAATATTTGAGTCCCTTTTGGGGGGAAAAAATGAGCAAATGGGCACTTGGTTTTATAAAACTTTTCCAGCTGTGTTAAAAACAAACAAACTCAGTCCTTGTTTTGAATTAGCATACAGATTGGTACTGGGGCACACTGAACAGAGCTTTAAAACAGCGCAGGTGTAATAAATAATAATGTCAGTAATAGTAGCTGGCTAAGGTCTTAAAAGTGTGCCTTCATGCTCGTTAACCCTAAATGTTACAGTTCCATTGTTAATTTTATTAGTTCCACCTGTGTTTTACCAGCTCTATCAAATCAAAACACATCATGGAGCTTTGTTGCAGGCTCCTTAGTTGTGCCAAGCTACTGCTAAACCTCTCTCAGAAGCGGAGAAAAACAACAAATGCCAACAGACTACCAACTACTAAGCAAGTGAGTTAATGTGACTATTACTTCTCCCCAAATGTAATGTCATCTTCTGTGCCTGTATTTTGCTAAGCCAGCTTAGATAGCCACAAACTGTAACCTGTTTGCCCAGCTGATGTGATCACAGCTTTGCCTGCAAGTGTTCTCAACTGAGCAACTGAGTTTTGTTTTTTTTAAATAAAAAATTTAAATTAATATATACAATGCTCTACCAGTGTCAAATCTTTAAGCATAGAGACTAATTGAGCGTGCGGAGACCCACAAGACGGACACAGATATGAACAGTGCAGCAGTTAAACCAGATTTACTCTAACTTGTAGACAGGAGCTTGAATGTTGCTAAGTGTTGGCTGGCAGATGCCTGGGACTGGTTCTAGATGAGCCGAGTAAAGAATGTGTCAGGCAGTGGGGCAAGCTGATGCCGTAAACCTGAAAGCAGTACAGACAAGCGGGGCTGTTGGCGACAGAATGAGTGTGGAGCTAAGCGAGGCAGACAGGTAGCTGGTGAAGAGGTTGTGGGCCTGAGGCACAGGGAGACGAGGAGTTATTTCAAACGGTCAAATTACACTACGAATGAACTTAACAGAATCAGAAGTGAGAATAAGTTTAGTGCCAGGCAGGCAAACTGAAAAATGTGGCAAAGAATGAAAAGCTAAGAGGCAGCACCTCATTTAGTACATGCTTCTCAGATGTGAAGATAAGCTGATTGAAGTAGGACTGGATGTCATGCCCAGGCAGACACACACACAAATTAACCAACAAAATAAATATTTCAAGTTTCAAATTTATTAATATCAAAGTCACGTTAATAGTTAGACACTGGCCAGTCGGACTTTACTTTATAAATCTGGACTATTGAGATAAAGACGAATGGTGCAGTGTGAAGTCTCCAAAACTTTGTCATATGTACTTACATCCACTGTTGTTATTTCTTTTAAAAAGGCAAGTAAAGCAAGTCCATGTTTACATTGGGAGAAACAGTTCTCTAAAGTCTTCAATAAAAGATCATGCTGTTAATATTAAAAAAACAAACACTGCTGGACTAAACAAAATGTATGTGCAATTCACTTCTTCTATCCTGTATGTGTTATTTACTCAAAAATGTCCAAAAGCACTGGAAAACCAGGACTCTCCCTTTTCATATTTGTTCTCAGAGAACCACACACGGATGTCATCATCAATAAAAGCTCACTGGTAGCTCGTCTTAAGAGGCAACC
This sequence comes from Cichlasoma orientale, assembly GCA_034780415.1. NCBI lineage: Eukaryota > Metazoa > Chordata > Actinopteri > Cichliformes > Cichlidae > Cichlasoma > Cichlasoma orientale. Next base: position 79,505 of record JAVDPK010000147.1, on the reverse strand, counting down.
CCCCACCCCCCACCCCCGCCAACAAACTATCGCCTTCACAGGTACTTCAACAAAATCTTGTTTCATTTCAGTTTTTCTTTCTCAATTTACTGCTTAGTGGAAAATATTTTTAAAAATTAATAAATATACCATCTGCACCCACAGAATCATTTTGTTTGGGTTAGGTACCTTTCTTTTCAGTGGTCTTCACAAAGCTTACGATAAACAAAGAATACAAAGGAAATAAAAGGAAAAAGGCATAATCACTCCCACTCTTATTTTTAGAGGACAAAAAGTTGTTTTGCATGAAATGTGTAAAAAAATCATAATAAAAGATTATTTTATTTTATTTATCAATATACAGTGCTGTGCAAATGTCTTGAGCCACCCCTCATTTCTTTATATTTTTCAAGGAGAATGTGAAATAGGAGCATCCATTTATTGGAAATAAGGTGTATAAGCCAAAAACAGAATTTGCACAATTCTAATAATCCTGATAATATTTGGTCAGGCTTCTTGAAGAGCATTCAAAGCTCTTCTTTGGATGTTGGCTGCCTTTTGTTCTGTTCTCAGTCAAAATGATCCCATGCTGCTTCAGTAATGTTGAGGTCTGGTCTCTGGGGAGGCCAATCCATAACTGATAGTGTTCCATCTTGTGTTTTTCTATCCAGGTATGCTTTTACTCTGCTGCCGGTATGTTTGAGGATCCTTGTCATGCTGAAAAATGAAGCCACTGCCAATTAGTAACTTTCCAGGTGATATTGCATGGTGGATCAAATTCAGATGGTACTTTTCTGCAGCAATGATCAATTTGAGATGCAGTCCCAAACCATGACAGAGCCTCCACCTGGTTTTACAGGATTCTGTGGACACTCACTGTTGTAACTCTCTCCAGGCCTCCTCCTGCGATTTGAACCAAACATTTCAAACTTGAACCCGTCACTCCATAAGTAAAACTTTGAAAGTCTGGAGAACTATTGCTCAAGTCCACTTTAAAAAATTCCTGTTGATGTTAGTTTGACATACACCATCCACATAAACATTGTAGACCAAGAACACCAAGCCATGGCGGCAACACTCGCTGACTCCCAGCAGCACACTGCACTCTGCCACACAATGGAAAATGGCCAGGAAGAGCTCTGTGAACATGCAGGTGTTGGCCATGTCTTAAGACTCCCCAGATCCAAATCCAACCAAGTGTGATAGCAACCAAGTGTGGTAACAAACCTGATGCACACACCTCACAAACTGGGACACAGAGGATTCACTTGAAATGTCGAGTTGCCAGACTCCACGGGACAGGGGGTACTGTTTTGACAGCACAAAAGCAGCCTACACAATATTAAGCAGGAAGCAGATATAATAATATGCCAACAGAACAGCACAGTTTTCACACAATGTGCCCTAGAAACGGGCTTGATAACAATCATCGTCATCATCACGGTTATTATCAAAATCTTAATACAATTGAGTTTTTAAAAAAAATCTTAACTCTACAAAAACTTTAAAATTATTATTTCACTGGTGTCCTCTGGCTGAAATATTGAAGTCTCCCCCAGTGTAACAGTGCGGTGTCCCGAGGAATTGTTTTCATCATGAGCAGCTCTGCAGCACACTGTTAACATCTCATACCAACATTCAGCCAACAATCCAAAAGGTAGTGTGTCCTCTAAAAGTAAAAAGTAAATAAGTGGAGGTCGTGGTATTGAGTGGGCATGTACTGTGACTTTCACAGGCGAGAAGACTCAGATCAACAAGTGCTGCATTTCCAAAGGCACTATTCAGCCTGTAATTGTGTCCTCCTGAGCCGAGCTGTGAATAGATCCTGTTCCACTGCAACGCCCTACCTGACATGTGGTATGCAAATGCTAAATGGACTGGATCTTATATAGTGCTTTTCTACTCTACATGAGCACCCAAAGCGCTTTATACATGTGTTGCCATGCCGATGACTAGAGAGAAAGTAGTTTTAGAATCATCTCTGTGTTAAGCTCCGAGTCCTTTAATAGTTTAGAATTGAATCTCTGTAGTTTGAAGTTGAGCTCTTAGCAATTTCTAGGATTAGGTGCATTTACCAATTATTTTAAAGCTATATCAGAACTTTTTGCAAATGCAAACTGAACACTTCCTGCTGTTTGCCTTCGCCACCGGTGAACCAACAGGAGACTTGTCAGTGGTGCTATTCTTTAATAAAAAGTGGGGCACACAATAAGATATGGCTATATTGCATTTTGCTTTAGCTGATTCATTTTAAATATAGCAGAGAGGCCTTCTACCTGCAGTCCTGCACCATTCACACTGTACCGACATGACTCATTTCTATCAGGACTGCATCCGAATGGATGTCAAATATTGCTGTAACCATATCTTAACACTGCATTAATCATTGTTAACTTTGCATTACTACAAAACCTTTAAACTGAGCTTTGCGTTGTTCTGGTACCCATACACTAAATCCCTCTCTTGGACCCAAAAACAACACACAGAGATAAAGAGAAAGTGAGACCTGCCAGTCACAGCATACTGAACAGAAACCATCACCATTTTTACAAGGCCCACGAGGAATATAAAAGACTGCGGGTTTGAATGTTGATCTGTGTGACAAAGGGACTGGGATGAGAGACGTGGTAAAATGCCTACATGTTACACAGAGGAAATTAGCCGAGTACACTTTTGTGCACTTTTTCACAGGATTAGAGCCTGTTGGTTCACTAAGCAGATATGGAGTCTAGTCTGCCAATTACAGACAGCAAAATATAAAGGTCATTAGCAGCTCAAAAGGCCAGAAAGGGAGTCCAACCTCCACATTATGCTGTTTTTTTGTTCAGAGAAAGGTTTTCTGTAGCCACAAGACACTGTTCGGGTACACACCCTGTTTATAGTAATAGGCTGCAGGTAATAAGTTGACCCACATTAATGTGAATGCAAGGTAATTCTTGGACATAGGCTTGTCTGCCCTTTTTAGTCAGAAGACAAATGGAGGGGGGGGGGGGCGCAGTTCAAAAGGAGCTAAGTTCTGTTTTTGTGAGACATTTGGATTCGGATTGAAAACCTTTTGAATTAACATATGCTCGACTTTTGGTGAAATTTCTCTTTTATAGTCTCAGAAAAAGTCTTAGTTTTGGATGAAAGCAAAGGCTGAATATTTGGTGTGTCTGCTGAGTATTTGCGAGTATTGAAACCATATGTGTGATGATTCTCATCCTGTAACTCTGCATGTCTACAAACTGAAAACTGCTGTTTAACATCTTTGAGCTTCAGTACCTACATGAAGCTTCATCCACCTTCAGAACACTTCAAATTAACACAGGAAAAAAAAAATAATTCTAAAGCACATCTGTTAATACTACTACAAACCTCGTTACTATTCAAAATAATCAGCAAAATGTATGACTAATGGTGTGTTAATATCACCATAAAGCAATTTACTATCAATCCACCTTCTGCTGAATTACAAAAGTAGCTGCTGTTTTGTTGCTGATTATTGCTGTTAACATACTTTCCTTAATACTTGTGCCGATCGCCTGGAGGTTTGGTTCGCCTATGTCGCACAAGCTGCGTTCGTTTAACCAAACGTGACCTATTCCATTCTAAAATTCCAAATTGCGCACATTTGTGCAACTGGTTAAGTGTAGAAATCTAGCAGTGAACATGTGTTAAAGTTACATGCTTGTAAGGCAATGCTGGAAGTTTGAACGCTGGTGTCTGACGAGTTGGCCATATGTTTGGGTTATACCCTTTCATGGAACCATAAAACTGCGACGCCTTCGCTGCAGGAGACGGATTAAAATGTCGGGGTGCTCGGAAAGACGTTAGCGGTGCGGCTGTTTGATCCAAAGCACCAACGAGTGTTTCTTTAAGTGCGTGTGTGGAGTTTTCCTGCACCGAGTGATAGGAGGGGTTGGAGAGTGACGCTGGCTGCGCCTTGGTGCTGAGCGGAGCGCTCACCTGCAGATGAGAGAGCCGGGGAAACTCGGGGCAGCACACTCACCAAGCGCACGGAGGGACGTTAACGAACAGTCTGACCAAGAAAGGGGGGATTAAATAATTTTTTGGGAAAAAAAATTCGAACCGACCCTCTTTCTGGTTCTTTGTCCAGGCAGCCTTGACTCGCTTGCTCGCCACGATGAGAACTGACTTCGCTCTGGTCCTGACAGCAGCCCTTCTTCTTGACACATTCTGGGTGAGATTTTTTATTTTTACTAAAGCTTCTGATACGGCACATACGCTTGAATAAAGTCATGCAGCCAGATAGAAGCCGTGGTGTGTGTCGGTAGAGAGGCGCGGGGCTCGTCGTTATTCCTTTACAAGTAGGCACGCTAATTGGTTCCCTAATGAATTTCAGTGTATAAGAAGAAGAAGAAGAAGAAAAAAAAAGTAAGACTTGACGTCCGCTCTGTCTAATCCTCGTCAGGGTTTCTCTACATCGCTGGCGGGTCATCATCACAGGTCTTGCACAAGTTAAATCACGGCACAGTTTATTCACCCAAGCTGCTTCCTTCATTCTTTATCAAACTGATTTGGACATGTCGCTTATTTAAGCTATAGTTAAGTTTTACTTGTTCATAAAGCGATAGCGTGCAAAAAGTTAAACTTTAAAGTTTAGTGTTTTTCATTTAGGCTGGATTATTTCATGAATCCAGCCTAAATGAAGTCGACGTCAGTGGACTATTCCTAACGGAGCTCCGAGTAGCTCCTAAATCTTTCTCTCTGCCCCCTGAGACAGAAGCATTGCTCTCTTGCTATATGAATATCGGAAAATGACATGAAAAATGTTTTGCTCCTGCGGTATTCCCCTGCAGTGTGTTGAACCTCCATTCTTGTCTAGCCAGTCTTGGAACGTGTGTGTGTGCGTG
>JAVDPK010000147.1:58494-71668 GCA_034780415.1 Cichlasoma orientale | reverse complement strand
TATAGATATATATATATATATATATATATATATATATATATATATATGCGTGTGTGTGTGTGAGATAGTCACTGGGGAGACTAATGGGAAGGACAGAACTAGGACCTTGATCATGATGGGTAGCATGCCTGAGTCCAGAGAAGAGGTCAGCAGGGGGAGACGGGTGGTGTTACATTTCACATTTTATAATTTTTAGTTACTCTGATGTACAAAATTTCCTAAAGTGATGGCAAGGCCACAGCTTAATCTGATTGAAAAGTCCAAATTAAATTTGTATGGAACCACAATATTCCAAACTGTGTGAAACTGTAAAATTTAAATTCCTGTTTTTTTTTTTTGTTTTTTGTGTTATATTTTACAATAAAAACAGCATTTTGTATGCTCATAGTCAGCCAGTAGTCATTTATATTTTAAGCTGTGTGGTCATTTAGGGTTTCTCAGGCCTCTTCTTCTTCTTTATTAGTTTTAGTATTACTCATTATTATTATTAGTATTAGAAGTAGTAATAGTAGTAGTAGTAGTAGTAGTAGAAGAAGTAGTAGTATTGTGATTAATCTGCATTTAATGAACAAAGATGCTCATTCAGATAACCTTCTAAAGATTCTGTGAATTGTGGCCAACTGTTTCATTGATAAGCACCGTCTGTCCAATAAACATTTAAAAGTATTAATTCTGCGCGGTGCATTGTTCTGGCTGTTGGAATTGATCTGCTCGTTATTTATCTGGAAGCCCCTGCCTGTTCCAGAGTTAATAGCTGAAACACAAATAAAGCAGCATGCTGCATAGTGTGTTCTGATCAATTATAAGGCTGCTCTAAAGGCAACACTTTTGAAGGTTGTTACACATTAACATGCACATATTAACAGCGTACATGAGTATTGATAATGACAGGTGATACCTTTCCTTTATAGTTACAGTAGGGGTTTAAGAGGGTAAGTTAATGCTCTATATTGTTACTTATTTATGCGGAGTGCTAATGATGCCCCCTGTTTTTTATGCCTGGTTTTGATTAGAAACATGACGGCTTTTACAACACACCTATCATCACAGGTAGAAATGTAAAGGGTTGATGCTCGGATCAACATGTTTGAAGTTTTTGTATCTTGCAGACGAGAGGCTGAGTTGGACTCAAGCCAACCACATACAGATAAGCAGAGCTGGTGAACGTAACCTCATCCCATGTGTCCCTGCATCCCTCTGCTGATTCTGCTCTTGATAATGAAAGCCAGAGTTGTTGGTTTCAGCTCAGTGAGCCCACTCTGCTGACCTTGGACTTTGTTTGGGTTACTGGTGGTTTTGGGCAGCCCTCACTTTCTGTGTTTATGACTGTGGTGGTATTTGTCTGTGTTTGAGAGACAGAGACAGAGAGAGAGAGAGAGAGAAACATGGGGACGTGGGTAAATTCTGACATGTGATGTCCTTCTTTTTTGACATGTCACTACCTGAGTTATAAAATGCTGACATCCACAGTGCAGCTTCTCAGACAGAACTGCAGATTCTCTCTTCAGTCATAACTTTATTTTGAGAAACTCCACTGATGCTTGGATTCATGTTGAGAATGAGACCCCTGCAGTATTATCAGTCAGAATGAATGGCCTGAATGTCTGTATTAACGTGACCCATTCTGTTTTTAAGAGAATGCTGTTTTGGTTTTTTTTGGCCGGGCTCAGGGTTACTATTGTGCTCATAAACATGTTTTCTGATACACTAAGCACCCCTTCTAGCTCTCTCTCTCCCGTGGACATGCATAAATATACACCAGCTCCCGCACTTAGATAGATATGGATGCTGCCATTTACATTCCACATTCAGTTGTTGTCATATAAATCTGTGACTTGCTTCTCTGACCCAGATCCTTTCTCTCTCCCTTCACTGCCACTTTTATCTTGCCACGTTTATAGCATTTTCTGGCATACTCTGGTTTTTGCTCACTTTGAGAATGCCCTAATACGAGCAAATATGCAACAGAGAACTTTGAATTCTGAATAAAACAAATCGTTAAGAACTGTAATTTTTTTTCCCAGGATATTATTTCCCGAAAATCTCCTCCAGCAGCCGACTCCAAGGCCCTGGGTGACGAGTCTCACATGCCTTGGTTAGCGAAGCTTTCCTATGAGACTTTAGGTGATTTTTCAAAATCCAATAGCTGGGCTGTTATTGCTATAGGCTTTGCATTCTTAAAATCATTTTTCAAGTTGAAGCTCAGAAGTTGATATACAGTTAGTATCAATTTCACCCCCAGTTTAATGCACAGAACCATTCCCATATGAAAAAATGGCACACCATCATAAATACCCTCACAGGTGCCGTGCCTCACAGGTTTTAATAATACGGCAAGAATTAGGGTAACATTTCCTGCCCTTCGTACCAAAATCAAAGCTCACACACATGCTTTAATATTAGGAGTGCTGATGATGTGGGAACAGAAGTCTGCTTCGACGGCGTGACTCAGGATTCAAAATAGAGTGGATGTCTTTTTAGACATTCCATATGGATGGAAAATACACCTTTTTTGTTTGTTTGTTTGTTTTTCTCTATCCCTACACTCTCAAACAGAATTTCATTGTTTTGATTTCCTGTTTAGTTGTTGCCCCAAATCTTGTGACACACAGCCTGAAGCCTTATCTGTGTCAATAGCAGACAGGTGTCCTCGCGCAGATTAGATTTTACAGCCAATGCTGACGCAGACTTTAAGAAATAAAATAAATTTGATGTCCATATCAGTTGCTTCATGATTGGGTCATTGTTTATTAACTTTACAGCATAGTATTTCCCAAAATGGCGATTAACCATCTGCGTTGCTGCGATGCAGACTGTGCTGCAGACGGTGATGTGAATGTTGTAAACAATTGAGTTGGAGCTGCCGGAAAAACTATGCGATGATGCCACTTTCAGATGCACAGTATTGGTCATTAATAATACCCAACTGATATACTGCATTGGTCAAAGTGGGATAGTTGCTGCAATAGTTGGGGTATAACTTTATTTAGGTTTTAACTGCATCTTCTTAAATTATGCACATTGTTTTCTTTCCTTCCTTCCTAGCTATTTATTTGTTCATCTTATCTTAGATTATTGTAATCTTTTGAGTAATATTTTGGTCTGACCTGCTACTGCCAACATTTTTTATATCATTTTTTTTCTATAAACATGCAAAATCCACCATATTTTTGTATGAATATGTAAATCAAAAGAAGGAACAGAAGTTTTTTTTTTTTTGAACAACTGTTTAACAGTAAAAACACAGAATGCAGAAATATCTCATCTCCTCAGTGGCAGGGATAGTGTTAAGAAGAATCAGTGCTATGCTCTCCCATATAACTATCAAATCATTCTTATAGTGCAAAATAACAGCGCAAATCCTTATTCTGTCGACACCATCTGCTTCAATCATTACAGGGTTTATGGGTAATTTTGTAAGGATATTCAGCCATCGAGACAAGATCACACAGTCCTGTTTTCAGTGGTTATTGATTACAGAAAAGCGCACGGCTGACATTTGTTGGATGTTTTGTAAAGCAGTGAAGACACTTCAGGTGCTGGTTTATGACCATCAGGCCAAAGACTAATCTGACCTCAGGGAGCAGTTACAAATATCCAGTTGACATTTATTTAGTTAATTTGCAGCCTCATGCCTGATTTATAGTAGTTTCAAAGAATTTTGTGTGGATTTTTCAGAGTTTCGTATAGATGATTTAACCACATGGTTGAACATTTCCCCCCCCCCCCCCCCCCGTTAAAGTCTAGACACGAGTGGTTTATGAGATTAATGAGGAGAGTTGGTGGGGTGAGGGGTACACCTGCAAACCTGCCTTTTGATGAATACTATTCGGCTTGGGAAACCACGCAGTGGAGTGGTTATAAGCTTTTGCCTGCTTGGTGTGTGCATTTTGTAGCTGAATGCACTGTGCACTGAGATAGTTGACTGGTGATCTGTGCATAGCAGGTAAGGTCCAGGTTTTTTCAAGCTGGCCATTAGAAAGGCAAGCAGGAGGGAATGAGAAAAGAAAGAAAGCAGGTGGAGGTCATTATTTTTTAATGGGATTTTTGACATCTTCTCCTTTTGTTTGGGGAGGAGGGACAAGGGTGACGGGGGAGGAAGGGAAAACGAGAGTGAATGAAAAAATCCGAGAGACTACCTGCAGATTGAGTTACTCTGTGGTGTGTGTGAACTCTGTATCCTTGTCATCTGCTTCGTACATTAAGAGACCTCCCGCCTTGGTATGATGGGCCTTCTGGGCTTCCACAGGACCAAGGTTATGGCCCTCTTGAAGACATTAAACCCATTTAAATACTTTGCTTGGGCTCTACCTCTTTAATGCACAGATGGTCTGCATAGACTCTGAAGACTGTAAGATGACAAGGGACACTACTAGGACTCTTTCTTTTGCCCTCCCTCTGTCTCACACCCTTAAACACATGCACATTTTGTCTAAGGTTAAGAAGATTTTTTTTTTTTTTTTTTGCAGCATCAGACTAAGGCTGCAGAGAAGTTGCTGTAAGGTGTCCCTGTTGTCTTTGGTGAAATAGTTTTTTCACAAGGCGCGGGAGGGATGCAAGGCACTCCCAGGGCTGCTCTTTTGCAGCAGTGTGGTGGACAGGGATTACACCAGCAGGATAATGATAAGCCTACAAGGCTGTTTTCTCTTTCCTCAAGAGTCACACTGACCATGTCTTTAAGCTAGGTTACTGTGAGAGAGGAGGGTGAAATAAAGGGTGGGGCAGAGAAGGAGAGACACTTCCCTCTGATCAAGGTTGGAAAGGAAGTAGGAGATAAGGCTCTGTTCCCTGAAACAGCTAGCATTTTATTGTAGTGCTACTTCCTGTTGTTCATTATACTGAGACACAAAAAGGAAACACAGCAACACATTGTGATACTTTGAGGCTGCTCGCTACTCCACTGTAGCTTTGGCCTATGCCCAGACACTGTTGTGGTCTCATCCTGCCCACTCATTCGTAATTCCTCTAGTTTGTCTATGGCAGGATTTTAATTAGATCCTAATTGAGTCAGTTGGAAATCAAGCCGCACTGAAAGCAACCAAAAAAAGTGATGAATCGGCTGCCACACCTCCATCACTTTTTCAGTTTTGTGTGTGTGAAAACAATATTAGTGGAATAGACAAGGGTGACTCCATTTTGTAGTTTGTTGTACTGTTTTATTTCTATTACTCTTTTAACACTGAAATAATCAAACATGCATGAGCTCACTTTGGATAATTCGCCCCTTGCCTTCTCAAATGTGTTAAACTTGAGTTTATTGTAACAAAACATAATTGAATAGAAAAATACAAAAACCTCGTTTAGGTCCGTAGTGTGAAAATGCCTCATAACAGTGGCATGACAAAAATATCCTCACCTCTAACCCAGCCCTCCATTATCTATTCAGCTTGCCTAGTTTCCCCAAACTGAGATCATTATTTTTAATTAATGAGACTTCTGTCCATTTCTTGCCCTTTTCTAATCAAGAGTAGATGTGTATGATCTCTCAGCGGGCAGGACGAATCCAAGAGCATTACAGCCTCATATGCCATTCTCTTTGCTTAAAGATCCCTTGTTTTTGTTAAGGGAGGATGAAACCAAGGATGGAAGCCCCCAGAAGACATGGCTGCCTGATAATCACTAATTGTGTCCAGCACTTCTTGTGAACGTTCTCCATTAAGTTCTTAAGTTCAGCATATAGTCGAATCATTGCCTCTGAACAAGGAAGCTGTGCAGGAACACAGGGGACAGAGGAAGAAAAGGATAGAGGAGCCGAGGGTCGACAAACACAGTGCCAGTAATGTTAATTAATCAGAAGACAATGATGAGTCCCATGGTGTCTGGTCCTGCGCTATTCGACAGGCTAAAAGCTAATAAGGGGCTCACAAAGGCGCTTTCAGAGGAGCCCAGGTCTTTGCAAACAGTTTCTGTTGATTCATGTCAAGATAGATGTTGGCTTTTTGACAGACTTTATTGATTTCCCCAAAAGGGGAATTCCTATCTCCGTCTCTGTAGAATGGGGCTGAGTTAGCTGGTAGAAATTTCCTTTGAGGTTGTTTTCGAATATTAAATTGTTTCACTTTTGTGTGCAGTTTACGAAAGTTTTCACCTGTCAGTTTTTATTATTTTCCCATCAACAAATGTAAATTGTTACAAATTCCAGGCCAAAATGTTAAACTGTTAAACTCCAATGAGGGCTGATGTCTTTGAAAAAGGATTTTAGTGGGTTTAGCCAGTGAACATTTGCTTGATACTTTGCTCACTGCTGAACACTAATTTTATTTTTATCAGTTCATTATTAATTGACTTCTTTCACAATTACATTTATGTTCTGCATTATTTTTTAGTAGTGATATTATGTGGTTTATGCATTATTGTGAATTAGAAGTGTGAAGCAGAATAAGTCATCCCTCATCTCTGATGCACAGCTGATCTTTAAGCGATCATATATGGCCTTAAAATAATGGATTTTAATGTGAGTATTTTAATAGGTTTAGATATCCATGTTGGCATTCATATAGATCCTTTTGTGATTCTAGTATGGCAAAGTTGACACAGTTAAAGCAAAGCCCACCCAAGACACAGACAATAGATTTTAGGTTTGAGATTTGCAAGAAAAAGGTGACTGATTGTATTCAGAATATGATTTTGCTAAAAAAAAAAAAAAAAAAAAGAAAGAAAAAGAAATTACAGTATTGTTAAATTCTGTGACAGCGAAGTAGAAGTCACATAGTATTTTTAGTGCAAAACTCAGTGGTGTACCTCTTTCACAATAAAATTTAATTTAAAAAAAAGTCAGACAGTGCCCACGTGGATGTAAAAACCATATTCTATCACAGAGTGTTAATAACTCAGTTACTCAGTTAACATTTGCACTGCACTAAGCAATGAATACATGGCCTTATAAATTGATGAAGGTTGTTGGATAAAAGGTTTTAGTGCGGTTCACTATGTGGTAGTGAATCTATTTTGGATTTTTCCTGCAGTGGCCAATGCTGTCTGGCTGATTCAAGCCTATCACTGTGCTTTAAAAACATTCCACTCATTCCACTTTTTACAGTCAGGATCTGTTTGTTGCATTCAAGTTTGGGGGGTTTATTTCATCAGTCGAGTTAAAAAAAAAAAAAAATCACAAGCACGAAGAATATTCATTGTAAACCTGAAGTTGATTTCAACATCAAGGTCACATGCTTATTCTAAGCAGTGGATGAGTGCTGTGGAGAGCTGCTACTCTAGCTCTTTGACCCCTGAGCTAAATGGCGAATATTGGTTTGTGACAATGTAGCATTTTTGTTTGTAAGACTTGAAAAGCCCTGTGATACTGTTGGTCAGGCTCCACGAGCCAGCCATTTCAAGCCTTGGGACCAACACATTTTTTAAAAGCACACTGGCCTGAATCGCTTTCTGCTTCTTCTCCCTATCTGACTGTTGTCTCTTTCTGCACATCAGAGGAAGAGGCAAAGAGCGAGGGTAATAAAAGGCCCCGCTTTCCTCCTCTGGGCTCGGGAGAATGTAGAGTAGCAGATAAGTTGTCTAGCTCTAAGTCTGAGAATGATCAAAAACAAAGTGAATCCTGTGGCCGCATAGGGAGCAAGCTCCTGTGAGGGAGTGGGGTAAAGAAGGGATGGGGAGGAAGGGAGCAGAAACAGTAGAGAAGGGCTAAAGGAGCAGCCATGTTTAAGGGAAAACAATATTTGCTCATCTCTGAGGGAGAAGGGATGAGGAGATGTAGACAGGCTGGAATGCAGGCAGATGGACTACTTTTTCTGCTTGAAGTGTGGACGTGGTTATAGAGAAATACTCATTCATTCATGGGCTGCGTTGCAAAATTCTGGTGGTCTAACTTGATGATTGACATACTCTGGGCTTGTGTACAGTCGAGATAACGAAGCTGGTATTAACCTTAGGAAATTTTACTCACAGTGAACCGAATATTACACATTCATGTGCTTTTATGTAAACATACACATTGTTGATTGTCCCTAGAGGCAGGAGGCAAGGCCCTGGTCTGCAGTGTGATTATCCTACATAGAGAAATGAAAGGATTACAAAGCGATGGTGTAATCCAGCTGTCAATCCCACACCTCATTAGCAAGCATGGGTTTGAGAACCAGCAAAAGAAAAGCGGGGGGGATTGGGCAGGGAGAAGGTAGGGGGAAAAAGGCAAAGGATATAGCTAGTTAGAGTGGGAGAGGAGAAGACGTAAGTAAGGGAGGAATGACAAGGATATAAGCGAGTGGGAGCAAGAGGAAACCAAAGAAAGGAGGGGAGGAGTAGAGGTAACAGTCTCGCTATTCTGTTCAGGGGGCTCTGCGGAGAGTTTTTATTAAGCTTTCATCTGCCTTTCCTCTCCTCCTTTACCTCTCTCTGCTTCCCCACCACAGCCGCACTAACAAAAGCAGATGCAGGGAGTGCTAGCCATGTCAGTCACGTTTCAAACCCACAGTTCTGCTTGTAATTCCCCGATTAATTAAGAACAGTGATTTGTTAATTTAATTGTAGGTGTTGGGTCGTTTTTTTTCATCCCCCTCTCAGTTGCTTTCTTCTACCGCTTGCTCCCTATCATCCTCTTGGCAGGCTAATTTGCCCTGCAGCTTTGAGTAGGGGAAATGAAAGGTATAGCAGAGGAAGCTTTCAGATGGTTTATTAAGAATTGATTTGCCACAGTGGCAAAGAGACAGACTGTAGGGAGATACATGCTGACATGCCTCCCAGCCAGACACCCCCGGGTTGTGGGAGAGAGTTTTTTTTTTGGGGGGGGGGGGTAAGTGTATTGTCAGGGTTTCTTCACAGAGTGCAGATCGCCCACCATTACCAAAAAAACAATTAAAATATAAAATCTGGTTCCACTGAGCCCTCAGCCCTGTTGATCTTTCAGCTCTGTACCGGTGGCCAGGGCCTTCCATATGATCAAGTAGTTGGTAACTGAGCCTAGCTGTAATTGAAAACATCAGCACACCAGCACACCCCGCTGAGAAACATCTGATTTCTGTTGGTTATAAATGCATACACTTCAGAAGGCTGTGACAGGGTAATCTGGACAAAATGACACACCTTTCACAGCAGCCAGCTACTATTTAACAGTTTCATCAGAGCCAAGTCCTTTAATAAATTTACATTAGCAGAGACTGTCTGTTCTAAAAGAAGAGTTTGGCCACCCTACTCACTGTGTGTTGGCTGCAGTGCTGTCATATCGTCCTGCTCATGAGCAGACACGCGCTGGACAGCATGGGAGGCAAGAGATAGATGACAGATCAGAGGCATTAGAGCTTCAAAGCTCGGGAGAGAACAGAGAAACAGAATCCCCTGCAGCTAGGAAAGACAGCTAAGGAGGCAGTGCATCTTATCTTTAGCAGCTCATCTCCGCATGTGCACACAGAAGCTCCTGCCCCTTCATTTACAGCTGGTCAGACACCAGAGCCATGAAAGCTTATTGACTCTCCAGTCAGGTTTTTCATCCCTGCATGTTTCTTATGTCAGGTGAGGTTGTTGATTTCCAATCTTCATGAGTTGATTGGCCACTACTGCGTTCCATTTCCTCTCATCACAGAAGCGTGGCATTTCTCATTATCCTTTCACTTAATTTATGCACAAATTATTCATAGTTTGGTAAATCACAAAGTTTCACGACAGCAATTTGACAGTTCCTGTTGTGTTTTAAGAAAATGGGTTTGGAATCAGAAATTTGTTCTTTGTTTGTTTTCGCATGAGTGTGTGCATTTATTTATGTGCAAACTGGTGCAAGTGCAGAGCCGTGTGTAATTGTGTGTGCTGCTTGATGAAGGCTGAACTTGAGAAAGTTTGTTTTCTCTTCTGCTGAATGAGACAAACAGAATGAAATAAAACATTAATGTGGAATAAAGACATTCACGGAGATGCTGATAAAAGACTTTGCTTCATCACGCCACAGTATTCACAACAATAACACCCGGTATCTATGATGAAAAGGATTTATGGAGCAGTGGAGTCACACCATGTGACAGGCAACATGTATGAGTTGAATTAGATGCCAAGCAACGAGGCTTTATAACTTCTACCTGATTAACTATGTAAAAATATACACTCAAAACACACACACTCATGCAAGGCATTTTTCTTATAAGATGACTAAAGCATAGCTGTTTTTTTTCCATCTCTGACTTGACAGGCCTAAAAAGATGTTAACTATTTAAAAGAGAAGGCTTTTCTCTAGCTTCTTGCTGTCTGATGCTAACTTTGGCTGTGAAGTGTTTGTGGTTCACATGCTGCGGTGTAATGATGTCATGACATAAATATCTCAGTGGTGTAGTTCACGCCTACCAGCTAGCAACATTTTGGTTCAGGAATTTAAATAACTGTGGTCTACCACCTTAACTGTAATCTTGTCTCTGGCCAGAAAAGCCCTGGAGGAGGGCTTGTCTTCTCAGAGGAAGGTGGGCAGAAATGCTGACTTGGATATGATACCCAGTGGCCAGAGAAAATGGAGATAAATGACACTGATTTGAAGGGCACAGCTCAGTTCTGTTTTAGCTAAGAAGGTAGAATATTCTTCATACTGCAGATGCTTCTCCTTATAGAGTAGAGAAAGACACATCTTTCATCCACTGGATCCATAATTCTTCTCAAGCAGCTATAGGGTAAGGTGCTCTAAATCAAACTGTGCCATAGAGAAAAGGTCATTTTTCTTTGAAGCACACACATTTGCATAAACATGACTGCTGCAGTATGCATTGCAGCATCAGTTTACCGTGCATGAGATTTACGGCGGGAGCCACTGCACAAAAAATGTCATCAAATCAGATATTTTCATTGTCATTTATTTCATGCCAGTAGGCCGCTACAAGTTTACTGCCTCATCTTGCTTGTGTGTGTGGTACTTTTGTATGTCAGCATAGAAGTGATTTGTCCTGCAAATGCAGACTAATGAATTAGGCATCCTGCTCATGGGCTGATATTATACTGGGTAGTAGTTCTTTTGATGTGATTAGCTCCATGCACTCTCTTGACAAATTGGGCTGTCCTTTCCTCACAGCTGAAGCACTAATCTATGCCAAAAACAACGGAACTCTTTGCACTTAGCAGAACATGCAGCTCTCAATGTGTATATTAATGCATGCATGCATGCATGCATGCATGCATGCAGACAGACAGACGGATGTTTAATATTATCTAAATCAAACTCTTTTTGCACTATTTCATATGGCAACATTAACAGTTGACAACCTGCCTAGTAGAGACAATTTATCTACTCCTGATGAACTGGTATCCTTCTACAGTGATATACTACACAGTCTTCTGGATACTTCTGCTCCTTTGAAAACTCTGTCTTGTTCATCCACACTGCTCTGCTTGGAACACCTTTGTACAAAGCTGGTCTTGTTGTTCATAAGGATAGATATCTTGAACACATGCACCACTATGAGAATGCTCCATCTACAGCTAAATCTCAATATTATGCAACACTAATCAGGTCTGGTGAATACTAGGGCTCTTTTTTCTACTATAAACAGCATTTTTGGTCCAAATGACAGGTTAGTAATATTCATCAGCAGCTGGCTTTTCTAGAGTTTCCACATACAGTATAGTACACTGTGTGATCACCATCTTCTATGGATCATGGATGGATGGATGGATGGATAGATGGATGGATCCTTCCCTAATCTCTGGCTTTGTTCCCTTATCTCTTAAAACAGCTGTGATAATTCCAACTCTTAAGAAACCCGGTGTAGACCCTTTAAATCTAAATAATTATCGTAAAAATTTATTTTTTCTTTAAAAAAATTCCAGAAAAAAAATGTTGCTGTGCAGATTTATTCTCATACTAACAATCATCTCTTTGAACTATTTCAGTCCAGTTTTTGGTCACTTCACAGTACAGAGACAGCCCAGGTTAAAGTCACAAATATTCTATCTATGGCAGCTGACTCTGGGTTGTTATCATCTGAGCTCTGTCTTTGACACAATCTCTCATGATATTCTCTTAAAGAAATTAGAATCTGTTAATATCATTGGCACTTCACAAGTCTAGTTTAAATCATATCTCACAGATCATAGTTAATATGTACAGTTAGAAAATTTAGATCACAAGCTTGTCCAGTTGTCAGTGGTGTTCCCCAGGGTTCTGTCTTAGGACCCCTACTATTTATTATTTATCGTTTACTTGGTGGAAATGTGACCTAATTCCAGTCTTCCACCTTCTTCTCTCATTGACTGCTTACATTAACATTAAGCAGTGACAAAACAGAGGAACCTCTGTTCTGGAAGAAACCAAAAATGTTTGGGATAAATGTGGTAATTTCTCTCTATGTAATGACAACTCTCTATCTCCCCTTCCTCCCGGGTTAAGAGTTTGAGGTCCTTTTTTTTGATAGCACCTTGAATTTTGAAATACATATGAATAGTATTACTCAGTCTGCATTTTTACACATAGATAATATTAGTTGACTACGCCCATCCCTTACAGCTAACGACACTGCTATTCTTGTACATGCTCTGGTTAAATCTCATATTGACTATTGTAATTCTGTCCTCTCTGGGTTACCACACAAACTTCTCCATAGACATGAACTAGTTCAAAATGCGGCTGCTCGTGCTGTTACCAGAACTCCTTCCACAGAACACATTACTCCTGTCCTATAGCAACTTCATGGGCTTCCTCTAAAATACTGCATTAATTTTAAGATTCAGCTTCTTATTTTCAAGTCTCTCCATAACCTCACACCTCTATATCTCTTTGATCTTCTACACATTGCCACTCCTTCCCATGCTCTGAGATCCTCCTCCTCTATTACTCTTATTATACCACCTGCTCGCCTGACTACCATGGGCTTCAGAGCTTCAGCCGAGTGGCCCCCCCGTCTTTGGAACTCTCTCCTGCAGCACATTCGCAATATTGATTCTCTCCCCATCTTTAAAGCCAGACTTATTTTATTTTATGATTGCCTATTCTGTTTGATTTTTGCGTTGTTGACTTTGTAATTCTATGATGTATTGACTTTTATTCTATTGTGTTTTTTAATTGTTATTTAATGCAGACTGTGATTTGGATATTTAATTGGCTTGTAAGGTGTCACTGAGTGGCTTGTAAAATACATATAAATAAAAATTATTATTCTTATTATACACTGCTCAAAAAAAATAAATAAAGGGAACACTTAAACAACACAATATAACTCCAAGTAAATCAAACTTCTGTGAAATCAAACTGTCCACTTAG
>JAVDPK010000147.1:28475-51560 GCA_034780415.1 Cichlasoma orientale | reverse complement strand
AAAGCAGATGCATTTGTGGGTTGAGCAGCAGAGTTGAGTATGTGGGCTGTGCACATGAAAAACTTCTCTGCCACTGCCAAACAGCTTATTCTGCTATAGCTTCTTATTTTGAGCTGCTGGTATCCCAGGTGCTCACAATCAGGCTTGTCATCATTGGAGGCAATCTCAATTAGGGCTGCAGAGAAACATAGAAAAATGTTTCCTTTTCGAGCTCATCAGAGACTACCTCCAGATTTTGGAATGGCCTGCCTGCAGTCCTGATCTCAACCCCACTGAACACAGATGAGCAGATCAGCTTGGGCGTGCTGTTCGTGCCGGAGTGACCAATACAACTACATTGGCTGACTTGTGACAAATGCTGGTTGAAGAATGGGATGCCACCCCACAGCAGTGTGTGTGACGAAACTCACATACTCAACTTTGCTGCTCAACCAACAAATGCATTTTCCTTGCAAATGTGGCACCATTTAAAGGGAAATTGTCAGTGCTATAAGATTTATTGCCAAGAAGAATTGTTACAACAAAGAAATAATGGACCAAACACAAGTATCCTTACTTTTTGTGCTAAATTTATATACTATTCATCATCTGCATTTTGGAGGTGAGGAGGAGTGCTAGCTGATGGTGGTCTATTACATCCAAGTACATCCTCTGCAATTCCCAGTAAAGAAAGATAATAAATAAGCATGCAGTAGGTTAAATAATACATTACCAACAATTGCCACTGTTTTTATAACCACAGATTTGGTAATAACAGCAATGGATCTTGCCGTGCTGTTGGAGCATAATTTATGATGTTTTCTCATAGCACAACCAAAGAGTGCTAGCAGTTATTTATCTGTTGCACTGGTTAGCTGAGAGGGACAGCCATACAGTTGAAAGGGACATTCTTACCTTAATACAAGTGTGACCTGCTTTTGCTGCTGCTGACGGATGTTCTCAGATCTTAGGTTGTGAAGGTCTTCACTCTGGGTCAATCTATGTGCAAAGACATGTGAATAAAAGCTACAGCACATTTATTTCCTTTTATAGATATGCAGCCTGCACTCTGATATTTATATACCTGCAGTGCTTGACTCATTTAAAATAACAGGTAAAATTGAGCTCACATAATACTTTTGAGCATCCACAGGATTGACAAATTCAGCGGTTCTTAGACAGCCAGCAATGCTGGACACATTGCCAAGCTGTGATAGGTAATTTCTAAGGAAGCAACCTTATCTGCCTTCCCTCTGCCTTCCTTACAGAAGACCAGAAAAATGGAAGACCAGAAAAGTGGAAAAGAAAGGACAGGAGATGAGAGTAGTTGAGAGAGGAGGTAGATACATTTAGTGTGATCTGAGCTGCAGTTGTCTTCCAGAATTTGCTGCTAATCTGGGTCACCAGTATATATCAAGTATAGAGACATACACAGAATCTCCATTTGACTTTATTATTATTATTATTATTATTATTAACTGTTTTAATCTGCCATAGTGTTGAAAGGGTGATAAAAAGTGAAGTGAAATATTTTTCCTCACATTGGACAGGAGATTGTATAGCGAGTGCTGTAGAAACAAAACCATATGGCATCAGTTTGCCAATTTGTACATGATGATTGTTTACACATTTTCTAAATTCTGGTTCATGACTTTGGATACCACTTATATAAAGTATCCAGCTTAAATATATAACTCTCGCTGTTTCTTTTGCTAAAAAAAAAAGAAAAGGAAAAAAAAAATAGTACGGTGAAAAGGAAAGCGCTTGCTGCCCACACATCAGCCCAAGTGAACATCTGTCACAGCTTGTTGCTAAATGGTGAAACCATTCCAAATTTGTTCATGCATCGTTTTGCAGGAGATGGTTAAGGGAAGGACACAATGATGATTATTTGTTCAGTTCAAATCTGTGCTGAGCGTGGTTGAATGAAAGTGTACTCTACAACCCACACTGTAACAAGCTCAGAATAGATTGCTTGCCCTTTTTTGCCTTTTAAAGCTACAACACAGATGTTGCATCAGTACCAGCTGAAAAATCCAATATAGGATGACGAGAAAGGACAAACCACTTACACCACATACTGTACAGGTGTTTTCTTGTTCAGTATTAATATGAAGTTTTGATAATACATTGTCCATTTACTTCCTTTTTTCTGTGAAGTCTGAGATGCTCTAACAACATGGACATTTTATTTGGCTTTGGACAAAAATGTTCTAAACTGAGGAACTTTTCTTTAAAAAAAGTTTTACTTTGATCCAGATAACAACATTTGGCCTTAATCCAGTCACACCCACCAAGCTGCAGAAGGTCTCAGTATTAGCTGGCTAATTTACATGCCACTCATGCCTTCTGAATGCATAGTTTGAAAAACAGAAAATTATTGCCTTTTTTTTTGCCTTTTTTTTATACAGTACCAGTCAAAGTTTGGACACTGTGTCCAAACTTTGACTGGTACTGTATCTGATGCAGTTATTGCACGAATCATATTGGTCAACTCTGCCACCTCCAGCTCTGCCTATTGTCTTTTTGTTAGATGGTGGCTAACAAAAAGACAGAATCCAGAGCTAGAGATGGCAGAGCTGAAAACTAAGATTTTCATTGCGAGTGACCATCATGGACAAAATGAGGAATAAGTATACCAGAGGGACAGCTCAGGTTGAGCAGTTTGGAGACACAGTTAGAGAGGCAAGGTTGAGACGGTTTGGACATTATGCAGAGGAGGGATAGGGAATATGCTGGACAAAAGATGTTGAAGATGGAGCTTCCAGGCAGGAGGAAAAGAGGAAGACCGCAGAGAAGATTCATGGATTTAGTGAAGCAGAACATGCAGAGGGGCTGGTGTGACAGAATGATACTGGGGGTGGGGTGAGATAGAGACAGATGATCTGCTGTGGTGATCCCTAAAGGGAGCAGCTGAAAGAAGTAGTAGTTTTGGATTGGTTATTTCACTAATAATAAACCTTGCTTTATAATGAAAAACTGTGATTGAAACTTAAAAAAAAAATGGCCCTTTATTTGGTCCTTGGATTTTTTATACAGTTTATTGAATATTTCACAATGAAAAATAAGTTATGTTACACACCTGTCCCCACATGTTAGTTGAGGTCTGGAGTACTGTAAGAAAATACCTTGCGTTTAGTTGCTTGAGAGGAAAAAAAGAGACAAGAAGAAACAGATGATGCAGAATTTTCCCTGTTGACTGAGGCATTTCTGAGAAACTGATAATCTTTTTAGTTGGGAGGAGAGGATCAAAAGAAAGAAAAATGCCAAGAGGGCATTGCTATCTATCCATCTATTTGTCTCTCTTTCTTCCCTGTCGCTGAATCTATCTCTGCATTTCCCACTTGTCCTGCTTCATTCTTTCTGGCCATTCATCATATTTCTGTGTCCAACTGCATTCTCATCATTTCCTTTCTCTTCTGTCTTCCCTTCTCGCTCCTTTCATCCTCGTCTCCTGTCTTCCTGTCTTGTCAAACAGGCCTCTGGGCTTCTTTGTCTATCAGTAGAATTTCATTGTCATTCAGTATCATTCCCAGTCTTTCTTCCTCTTACCTGACACCCCTACTTGGTTTCTCCCCTCTTACTTACAAGCTGTCCTAGATGGGATATAGCACAAGGTATGCATTTCCTGTGGCATTATCATGGTTTAGATTTGGTGACCTTTCCAGTGTCTATGGCAGTGACCTTATCAGCCATATTTTGTATTTTTCAAAGTTCCACAGGGGAACGCAGGCACAGACTTTTACCTGTCAGCATGATCAGAAAGTAAAGACCATTGCGTCATCGTAGAGAATTACTCTAGGAGGTTCCCCCCACACAGCTAATTGCCATTCAGAGAGAAAATCTGAGACCAGTGAAACCACTAGAGAAGAAGAGCAGGAGATTAGGATCAATAGATGGAGGAAGTGTGTGTGTGTGTGTGTGTGTGTGTGTGTGTGAGAGAGAGAGAGAGAGAGAGAGAGAGAGAGAGAGAGAGAGAGAGATACAGTGAGTGAGTGCCATTGGCATAAAAAGCATGTTTGATGCAACACTCAAGCTACAGTATTTCCTCAAGAGCTCCTTTCTAAGCTTCATGTCAGCCCTCACTCATCCTCTATGGACTGACATATTGAAAGAGCTGGAGCAGAGAAGACATGGTGGAAAAGAAGACAGAGAAAAAGAGCGGCCATTAATACTAAGGGAATTGATCTACTCAGGTCTCCATGGGTTTGCCTGTCTGCCAGTGATTGTAGTGTGCTCATTATCCATCTCTGCTCCAGGTAATTACTGGCTTGTTTTGATCGGAAAGCTTTTAATTAGTTGCTCATTAGCATTGTTTAATTAAACTCACCCCATGCCTTTAATAACACAGGAGTGTTTTTTCCTGACTTCATTAGTTGTTGTTGGATGGGTTATAGTGGGATTGAGAGATAATGGGTGGACAGGAATACTGTATGTTGCATGATTAGCATTTAGTAAAACCAGCAGTATTAGACATTTTGCATATATTGCATCATATGCAAATTCATATGTCCTTGTTATCCAGACTTTAGAGAGGTAGACATCACTATGATGAGCTACTGATGATAAAGAGAAGGAAGGGCATATAAAGCACTCGCAGATATAGGAACTTTCCCCTGCGCCGATAGTTTTGCTGGACAGGGACACACTGAGGAGCTGAGGTGGTTGTAGGGGGTTAAGAGACTCAGAGACAGAGAGAGTAAGATGAAGTGGGAGGAAGTGGAAGAAAATGTTGGAGCCCAATTCGAAAGGCTATGTGAGAGGCTTTTGAATAGCTTAGCTGCACAGTTGAGAAGCTGGACAAGACACAGACAGGACAGCGAGAAGAATGCCAAATGGACCAGCAAACACTGATGCTCAGCTTTTTTGTACATTTTTTTCCCTTTCTTCTCCTCTCCTTGTCTTTCGTTCTGTCTCTGTCTATTTCTGAGCTGTTCTTGTTCTTTATATTCCTTCATGTCGCCATGCATCTTTCATGCTGCTTTCCTCATGAATTCTCTCCTACATATTCAGTTCTTTATCTCAGCTCATTTTCTGTCTTTTTTTTTTTCTTCCCCTTTCCCACTGAGCAGTAGTTGACAGTATATATCAGCTGAATACTTGGAAGGGAGGATATTTGTGTGCATCAGCATATGTGAAAGGGTATATGTTTCTACATATAAGCATCTGTTTTCACATTGGGTGAGCAGTGACTGAACAGCCTTAGTTTTGTTTTCTTAGCACGTCCTGGTGGAGTGTGACAGTGAACAAAGTGTTAGTGTGTGAGGGTGGACAGAAAGCCAACCCAGAGTGTCATAGCATGCCCCAGATCTGACACTTTTGAATCAAAATGATGGGGACAGTGGCTAGCTGTGTGCATCATGTGGATGATACCTGACTTGATGTAGCCATCATAAAGAGTGAGGGGAAAGTCAACAGAGATGTTGGGGCATTCGGGTTGGCAGTGAGCTCTGTCCGGGCATCGCATTGAGGACTGATTTGGCAGACGCGACTAAATCACCACACACATCTGTTTACAGTACTTCCTGTGCTTCAATTGTGACTATCATTTACAAGTAATAATATCACTCACAGATAGAGCAACAGAATGTCTTTCACTTTCTTCTTTAACATACTGAAAAACTTCCATCTGGGAGCTACAGCTCCCTAAACAGTACAAAGGAAAAGAGAGGTGTGCCTCATTCTCTGAGAGGAACACCACTAATTAAGAAGCACTACTATCCATAGTTTTTGTTTTTGGTGGTTTTTTTTTTGTTTGTTTGTTTGTTTTTGGCTAGTTGGTTAGTTAAAAAAACCCTGACTGCTGTTAATTATAAATCTGTATGATCAGCAATAGAAAGCTAATTAAGCTGCGACTCTGAAGTAATATTTGGTAACACATGACATAAATGTCACCTTGTTGTTTAACTTTTTTATTGAAAAACACTTGGCCTCAGGGTTGAAGATTATATAACAGATGGTGTTCAGCAAAGCCTTTTGTTTTGAGTTTCTAAATAATCGCTCTAACAAAGCACCAATTGGATTGTCTTACTTTCATCTCCTTATTTCTTTCTGTCACATGAAATCAGCTGCTATGACCCCTGCAGCAGCAGCAAACAATAAGGCAGAACATGCCATCTTTTGCTTAGGGGCTGTACATTTATGTTAGGCTAGTAATATATTGAATTATCTTTTATTATGTCTCTGCTGCTTAGCTTTGAAACAGCCACAATGATCCCCCATGCAACAGCTGCTTTCTCTCCCTCATTCCTCTCCATATAGTGCTTTTATGTACATCAAGCTGCCATCTCCTCAGAGGTGAATTAAATCTCTGCCCAATTCTATCACTCTTTGCTCTTCCACGCTTTTTCTCCTGCAGCTCATTTCCCACTGGTGGTTACCGCTTCCGCAGCAGAGTTAGTCTCTGTAGAGGAAAGAATCAGAGAATAGTCAGCACTGTGAAGTCTCCCAGAAAGCCAAAGGGGTACTCTTGCAGTGGTACATAGACACTGTTGCATGGTGATTTAGACAGCCAGATCTAAGAAACTGCAAGCCCATCAACCCATTAGGGAATGTGAGAAAAGAAGCAGGCTGCACTTAAGCATACTCACAGGACAGAGAGAAGAAAACAGAATGCCAGATTTGTACACACATACGTGTGTGGACAGACATACCTGTGTGCCTATGTGGAAGCATGCTAACATGCTTCCACACTCATATACACTTAATGCTGGCACAATGAGGATGCCCTACTCATCTGCTGGCTCACTGGGTTTAATGGAGAGCCAAACACTCTGCCCACACTTAGAAATTCAGCTGAGCAGCAGAGACCCAGACTGAAAGAAATAAAGAATGCAGGAATAAGTCTACTGGGGGGGTGGGGGTGGGAAGAGGATGGGGGAGGTTGGGGTTGATACAGCGGAGGGAGGTGGACAAAAAAATCAATGATTTTACTCCTGTGTTTGAAAAAGGAAAGTGCATGGTGAGCGAAGAGATGTGTTCGACCTTCAGGTGCCCTGGCGCCTTCCTTTCATGTGCAGAGGCGATTACCAAGTGATTTTCAGTGGGAAAAATGAACCCAGTGATGCATTGCGCTAATTTCATTTAACATTAAAAAAAAAAAATGAGAAGAACAGGTTCCAGAGAGTTGCCATGGGCGAGGTGGAAATGCAGGGGGTCGGGGGGTGGTGTCAGCTGGGGGAAGCGAAGTGAAGTCAGCGGTTTGTGTTGAATAGAGTGAGAATGAAGACTTTGCACCCTACTAATTTTTAACAATGTCTTTACACATTTTGAACTCCAGTCCATCAGTTCTTCCCTGGTCTCTTGACTGGATGTAATCCAGAGCAAAAAAGCGAGCAGTCACTTCTTGTTGTTCTGTATGGCTAACAACATGTGTACATCTGCGTGTTTGAGTTCAAAGGGCCCGATCGCAGTGTCATGGAGCAGAATCAGGGTTTTTCTTGCACCATCAGCAGAGCTGTATTGGTCGTGGCAGAGATGCTTCTCAGTGATTTCTGTAGTAGAAAGAGTTAAGATGGCCGTGCTCTTGACTTCTACTAATCCTATTACTTCGGAGTGCTGCTCTTAGAGGGCTCCAACCTCACTTTTATTGGAAATCCTTTGCCGTTATAAAGCCTTTTAGCCTTTGGCTGGGCTATTGCTCTCATAAATCTAGTTCCTGGCCTTTTGGTGAATTCCTCATGTTTGTGTTATTGCAATGATACTTGCAGACATTTGTATACTAGGCCAATCCAGCTCTCTTGTCATAATGCTCATTCACCTATAAGTTTTCAACTGAGAGATCATTTCAATGTATTTTTTTCTCATTAGTTGCTGAGTACAGTATATAGTTTCTATAGTTTCATTAATACCATTCAAACAGAATCGGGTAAAAGCTAAACAGAAAGAAGGCCCGGAAACAACTAAGGCTGGCTGTAATGTTTCTAATTTCCTCCTTAGCTGATCTCTAAATGCTTGTGCTTTGTCACTGCCACTACACCACAGAATAAATTCACTCTTTCACCTCCCTGTGCCTCCTCCTTCTCGCTCTCTAATTCATCTCATTTCCGCCTCATGGTTGGTTCAATCCCCACCTCCTTTCAGTGCTGACTCCTCCAGCATCAAGCTAGTGCTCCTGGCTGCTCCGTATTCTGGGGCCGTTGTGTCTCCGGTGGAGAGTGATTGTGCCGGTGGCAGGGAGGTCAATTGGAAGAAATTGCGTTGCAGCCACCGTGGAGCTGAGGCGAGAGAGAACAAACTGGATATTAGCCCAATCCATGTAGGCTGGCGTGTTTACACCATCTATCCCCACCCCAACCCCTTCTGCCACCACCCTCAGCACACACACATACTTACACATTCTCTCACTTTGGTCAGTGTCTGACTGCAAAATGTAACCACACCAGTGCCCCGTTAAACGTTACCATACAATTGTAGAAATCCAAATTTACATGTCTAGATACACATGCAGCAGTTAGTGTGATAAAGTACCGATTGTATTTTTAAGAGGTATTGCTGTGCTTTCTGGCTTATGGCGTTCCAGTATGTCCCTGCAGCCTTGTTAGCTGGGCCAGCAGAGAAAAGAAACACAGTTCATGCTTCCTTTGTGTTGGTGCTTACAGTAGCTTAGGATTAAAGGGTATAAATTTCAGCTTCTTGGGGCAAAAAAAAAAAAATCTTGTTCCTACCAACTTTGTTCTCTTCCCTGGTGGAAAAAGAAATAAAAAAATAATGGTTGTTTGTCAGTACACAGGTATTATTCTGTGTCATTTGATTTTGCCAGATAGGTTAAAGGAGGAAATTATTTTTCTATGTGACAAGCAGCCACCCAGCCACAGTAATGCTACCTGTTTTAGTAGGTATCATTTTTTTGTGGCTATGCTCTTTTGTTTTAATGTCACATTCATGTATTGTAATTGGAATATTCATCCATCTGTAAGAAATTGGCTAAAGTTACATGAACAGCTATTGTGTGCCTTGCTACCCACATACAGCATTTGTGTCCCCAGAAACAGACAGAATTGCAATATCTGTTCGCAGCAGAACAGAACAGTGTTGAGGTGCATAGTGTATGTAAAATGTTCTGCTGAGCAGGGGTCCAAACCTCCTCTGGCATTAACGTCGGTGCAAAAGCTGTGGTCCAGGAGCTTCGTGGCATGCACGAGTAGCTCATGTGCTTGTAATGTGTAGGTGCTTTTGTCTGTATAGTGTATTTAACATCTTATTCTAGCTCACTATTGTAAGCTCTGGGGTGCATATGAAGAACATGGACAAAAATGTAGTTTGTGATTCAGAGATATAAAACCAGGTTAAAATATTTGTAACACTGCAATTGAATGTGCATAATTTATTAAACCTGGTAATTAAACTAAAAATGTATCAATAATACATTGGAAAATGTATCTCAGTGGAAGGTTGTTGGGATTTATATAGCACTTTTCTTGTCTTACTGACCACTTAAAGTGCTTTAGACCACAGGTCACAAACAGCACTTTATTCTGCGCACCGCATCTACATCACTTCCACGGCCAATTTAGAACTACAAATTAACTTAAGAAGGATGTCTTTGGACTGTTGGAAAAAGCCAGAGTACTTAGAGAGAACCTGCAAAGGTGCAGGGAAAACATGAAAAATCTGCACAGAAAGGACTTAGCCAACCAGGAGATTTAAACTCAGAACCTTCTTGCTGTGAGGTGTTATCCAAATGCAATATATTTTCTTTAGCTGAAACCAAAACTCTGTGCTTTGGCCCTATGATTTTTCATCCTCCCTGCTTAGAACAGAACCCATGTTTAGACATTTCTGAGGTGATCCTTTAATCCAAATACAATATTTTTTCTACATTGCTCCTCATTGCTAGCATCTGAACTTTGGTGAGGTCCTGTAGAGAATCCTCTTTGACTTCTCAGCTTTTGCGAAAAAAAAAAAACCCTTTGCAATCCTTTCTTCGACATCTCCTGAGACCTGTTTGAATGTTGTTCTGCCCATAGTAGTTCCACCAATGCCAAGTACAGCAGTTTACCAGAGTGCTCACTATCTCTCTGTTTTGTGTTTTGGGTCAATAGTAAGGTGTGCGTAAAACCTTTAAAAAATAATGTTAGTTTCACTGGAAGCTGCTTGGGCATCTTCAAATCACACAAGCTGGGGAATGTTTAGTAGATCTGTCCAAGGTACCAAGGTTACTATGACTTTTTAGCACAAATTCTCTGTCAAGGAAAAATAAGATGTGCCACCACCCATTAGATCTGATAGTGCTATCTGTAAGCTTCAGACACTCTGTAATGGAGGTTGGCATCGGCAATTTCCGGCTGAGACCTTTTGTTGTTGTGATGAGTAATTAACAATGGCCTACGAAGATGTTGGTGTGAATTTTTAATAGTGACAAAGCGGGGGAGTGAGCAGACAGTGTTAAAACTACAACTCATGAATAATTCATGCTCTCTGACAGTGATTGGACTATCTTGCTTTGCTCACTTTCTCTCTTTATATGCCTCCTCCCACTCTCCTTTTCCCATCTCCCTCTATATCCCAGGGTACATTGCCTCTCCTTGTACAGAGAAGAACCCAATGTGGAGTGGCACTTCATATCTTGTTAGACGATTTATTCATGGTAATGAAGGGTTTTAATGTACTGTACAGCGCAGAGCTCAGTCATTCGTTGTAACACACTCAGCAGTGATCTGTGGGATGGATTATTTTAGAACTGGTTTTAATTCAGATTCAATTACAGGGTTGGTGTTGTAGGATGAGATTTGACCTCTAATATCTCTCCATGGTGTCTCTGACTGAGCCTCTACAGCTGACGATGACAGAGCAACTTCACAGCAGCTACACAACTCTTGCACTCTGTGTCAGGGCTATACAGTCCACAGAATTTCCCGGGTATTTATGCTTATCCCACTCGCTCTCTGTCTCTCTCTCCCTAAACCTTTCCTTTTTCCATTACTTGTTCTGACTTGCTGTTTTCGGTGACTCTCTTATCTCCTTGCTGTCACCATCGCACTCTCTCTCAGTCCAAGCATGCCTGTATAGTCCCTCATTTGCAGAACTCTTCACTTCTCCAGCACACTTCTTCATAGAGGTGTTTGAACACACTCACACATGTGCATGGATACACACATGTACTGGATTCATACTCCTCCCCTTTAATCCTCTGACTTTAGAGAATAAAATTTCTTCTGCCAGGATGCCTATCAAGCGAAAGCATCACCCGAGTCAGAAATCAGGTTTTACCTGATTGGTTTTCACCAGGCTATTCATACATACCATACGGCATATGCAGCAAATAGAGCAAGATAGATGGAGTGATTATAGGGGAACACATGGTTTGCCATTTATTAGTTGCTTTTTAGTTCAGATATTTTCTCATTTCCGTTCAGCATTGGACTTGGGTTTCTTTTACATCTGAAATTGATTGCCTTGTTACTCAGTATCTGTCTTTTACTCATACACATATTCCTTTTCTCTCTTTTTCATTCTGTCCCAAGCCAGTTGGAGGGAGTAAATAACTATTGATTTGGACCAACTAAAGCCCGCTAGCTGAGATTCTATTGTGTTAACTGTTCCCTTTGTCTCTTGTCCCTGTTGATTTGTTTGCGCATGTTAGATCTTACAAGAAGTTCAATTTGGAACTTTGCAGAGATTGTTTGGAAATACTAAAAATCTTATGGTGGTATATCATGCTCATCAACCTAGTTCATATCTTCTTTATTATCTCCCTGTAGACAATGTTCTCTTTTGTGGTCTCTGCTGTTTGTAGACGTTTCCAAAGTAAACTGGCTAAAATCGAAAACATGTCTATTTCCTACAGTTTGGCCTTGGCTACCTATAGGGCCACCTTTTCCATATCCAGAAATGTTTATTGCATTGTTTTCTGTGTGCATTTTACTGTTTATGGGGAAAATTGTTTCTTTTTGAAAATCTAGTACTGATCTCTACCAGAGATTCTGACCTTAAACTGACATATTCTCCCAGAGCAAAAAGAGTGGTTGCAGTGGTTTAATTCGCATCCAGTAAGAGGATTCCTGAATCTGACAACATGCAGATGTCTTTACATACGCTTTATGGTGAGTTTGCTGATGTGTTTAATGTGCTCATTAAATTAGCGAGTGCTACACATGTGTTTCTACTCATTCTGCCCACATCGGGCTGAGTCGTAATTCAATCTGCAGCCTCCCTAGTTTGCCACATGTGCTAATGCCTGCACCTGGTCTTGATGCAGCTTGACACTGTGCTAAAGATCTGTATGGAAGCTTTTACTAGGATGGCTCTGTTGAGATAGCGAGGTATTGGGCTCTTGCCAAAAATAAACACACAGGTTATTTATGCAAGCAGGTTATTGCAACCTATAGTGAATAAAAAAAAAAAAAGTGACCTGTAGTGATTCTGTGAATCTTCTTCTTTCAGCTGCTCCCTTTAGCAGAGGAGCCACAGCGAATCATCTGCCTCCAGCTTACGCTATCCTTAGCATCCTCTTCTATAGTACCAACCCTCTGCATGTCCTCCTTCAATACATTCATGAACCTGCTCTGTGGTCTTCTCCTGTGGTTCTGTGAATACATGCCTATAAAATGTGGGCTAGTGTCAGCACTCTTAGATGGGGCAGAACTCATCACCACCTTGGTAGAAAAGCTAGCTTTCTAAAATGTGATTAACATTGGAAAGGATTTAATTTTACCCAACCCATAGTTTTTTACAGACTAATAGTTTTAGTGTGCACGTTACCAAACAGCAAGTGAAAGCAAAAGTAAACCAGTAAAAACAAAACTTAAAACATGTCCCAAATGAGACTCAAATCACAATCTGCAGTATGGTAAGAGAGCTATATTCAACAGTTGTTAATAGTGACACACACTGTCCACCAGAAACTGGATGTCCAACAGTGAGGACAAAAAACAGGAAGAAAAAAAAAAAAAGAAGAAGAACAGAGCAATTGAAAAAAAAAATCAACAGGGCAATTACAGATTTGCCACATTAAAAAAATGTCTCCAGTCAAAACAAATTAGCCTAGGGCTGACAAATGCAAATGGCTGATGTTTTTATATGGCGCTCAAGTGGGTGAGTCATCCTTGTTATGGTGTCATCCCTGTCACCTTTGCTTTGGCACCGACACAAGACAAATGTGTGTGTGCTGTGAGTGCGTGACCTGGCACTTGCCTCAGTGACACACAAGTGATTGAGACAAGGAGAAAATAGTATCAGCAGGTCACTGCTGGACTCCTGTTAGATGAGAAAGCATCATTAGAAATTGTGTTGAATCATTATGTCACAATTGAGTCATAGGACTAAAAGCTGAGGTTAAATATTGCTTTCCCTCCGAATGACCCTCTACTACCTCCCCAACTGCATTTTGTTTTCACCATAGCACACTGGAGGGAGTCAGGTATAAATAAAAATTACTCCCTGTGTACTCATCAAGATTTCTTTAAGTTATCTCAGGCCTCGACTTCACTGTTGCCTATCACAGCTGGAAAACTTCTGTACCTGAAAATCTTTAGACTGTGGGAGGAAGCTGGAGTGCCTGGAGAGAACCCTCATAAGCATAGGAGCTTCATGCTGCGAGTCAGCAGTGCTAACCACTGCACCAGTGTGCAGCCCCTTTAACTATATAT
This sequence comes from Cichlasoma orientale, assembly GCA_034780415.1. Lineage (NCBI taxonomy): Eukaryota > Metazoa > Chordata > Actinopteri > Cichliformes > Cichlidae > Cichlasoma > Cichlasoma orientale. The sequence goes on along the minus strand of JAVDPK010000147.1, from coordinate 37,992 downwards.
TATACTAATAAAATTAGTCATAAGGTCAGTTGAACTGCTACAGGCCAGTAGGGTAAAAAAATACAGAGAGATATCATCATGAAACCTCCCCAATTTAATAGCCTACACTCATTACGACATTTTTCTATTTTACAACTTTTTATGTCAACATTATATGTCTAAATGAGCAAGCACTTGGTGACAGTGGGAAGGAAAAACTCCCTTTTAACAGGAAGAAATCTCCGGCAGAATCCGGCTCAGGGAGGAGCAGCCATCTGCTGTGACTGGTTAGGGGTGAGGGGAGAAAAGAGCAGAGGGAGACAAAAGGCACACTATGGGAGAAAGCCAGAGTTTAAAATTAATTACCAGTGATTAAATACAGCATTTGTGTAACACACAGGGAGTGAAAAGAGATAAGTGAAGAAGAAACACTCAGTGCATCATGGGAAGCTCCCCTCAGCAGCCTAAGCCTATTACAGCATAACCTAGGGATGGTTTAGGGTTGAGCCTAATCTTAAAAGTAGAGAGAGTGTCTTTCTTCCAAATCCAAACTGGGAGCTGGTTCCATAGTAGAGGGGCCTGATACCTGAAGGCTCTGCATGCCATTCTATTTTGAAAAACTCTAGGAACTATAGTATAAGTAAATCTGAGAGCGAAGTGTTCTGTTAGGATAATAAGGTACTATTAAGTCTTTAAGATATGACGGGGCCTGATTATTCAAAATTTTGTATGTCAGGTGAAGAATTCTAAATTAAATTCTCAATTTAACAGGGAGCCAGTGGAAAGATGCTAATATGGGAGAAATATAGTCTCCCTTTCTAGTCCCAGTTAGTACACTCACTCCAGTATTCTGCTGGATCAACCGAAGGCTTTTCAGGGAACTTTTAGAGTGACCTGATAATAATGAATTACAGTAATCCAACGTAGAAAAAATAAAGGCATAAACTAGTTTTTCAGCATCACTCTGAGACAGGATGTTTCTAATTTGAGCGATGTTATGCAAATGAATGAAGGCAGTCCTACATATCTGGTTAATGTCACTGAAGGACATATCCTGGTCAAAAATGACTCCAAGATTCCATCTAAAGTAAACCTGGGTGTCATCTGCATAGTAATGAGACTGTATGTGGTGTTTTCTAATAATATTGCACATGAGAAGCATGTATAATGTAAAAATTATTGGTCTCTGCATCGAACTTTGAGTAACTTTTGTGTGTGAGGAAGACTCCCCATTTACACGAACAAGTTACAGTCTATCAGGTAGATATAATTGAGTAATTGAAACTATTTCAGCAGAGCCCCTTTAATAACAATGGTTTTCTAATCTGTAGTAAATTATTGTGGTTAGTGGTATTGAATACTGATCTGTATATGTATTTATTTTATGACTATTAATAACAGAAGGAAACAGAGTTTTTATATAATTTTACTGAGAGATTTAAAAAATATTTTTTTTTCTTTTTTTTCACAGAGAAGTAAAATAAAAGGCATGACACTAGAAAACAAAAATATAAATGAAAATTTCATTTTTTTTACTCTGTGGGCACCTAGTTTTGTTTGCCTGTAATGTGCATCTGTGTGCTTACTATAGGCGTCTGCGTGCAGACAGTACGAGTAATGAAAAGTTGAGGATGGATTGCTATTAAGTGCATATGAGTAAATCTGTAAGGTTCAGTTGCCCAGCATATGGCTGAGTGATGCTCTCTGCCTAGCCACTGCTGCATTTCCAGTGCACAAACAACAGCATATTTCACAAACAAGCGTTGGCTGGTATGCTTAGCCTCAGCGCCACCTCAGATCAACAATATTAATGCACTCCAAATATTAGTTTTCTCCCTCATTACCAAGCTGGTTGCTCTACGCCTGAACCCACAGCAATCTTTGAGGATGAAGACGGCAGGTTGTGTATTTGTGTGTGCACGTCAACTTAGTTACATTGCAGTGCCTCTTTCAGCTTGAAGAGAATATTTTGCGCCTGTGTGGTTGTTGTTATTTATTCTAATAGACACAAGTAACTATATACTGCTGAAAAAGAATTCATATCTTTTTATGCACTTGTTTGTGGTTTGGGCAGCAGAATATGAATGTGTTTATACACGAGCCATGACAGTCTCACTAAAGAGTTGCTTCTCGCTAAGCCTAAGTGGAAGAATAGTAAATAGAGAACAAGAGGAGAGCTGTGCATTGTGATATCCCCATCTGCTGTAAAGTGGGGCACTGACACTTTCAATCTGTTCGCCTTCGTGTTTGTCCCTCCTTCTCAGTGCTCTCTCTCCTTATTGCTCTCATCCTTGATCTTCCCTCCATATCTGCTTTTGTCTCTCATGGGCAAAGCCTCTTTGGTTCTACTTTATACAGTAATCACAGAAGTGTATTGCAATGACAAAGTGTTGGTTTGAGCTCCGCATTGTATATACTAGCTGTTAAAAGCTATCTCATTTATTGAATCAATTCTTAGTGTTTCATAGTTTTGGCAAATGTAGTGTATCCCATTACACTTATCGAAGTGTGATGAAAGTCACCTTAAATGGAAAGTAAACATTTATTTATTTTTTTTTTTAACATTCTTTCCTTATACTGTAATTACGTTGTGGGTGTTCAGCTTTCTTTGAGGGACCATGGGAAATGGTTTGCACTGTGTGGCTATGATAAAGAATTCAATATGACCACTTTCTCTTGGGGCACAAGAACAAGCAGTGGGATTTTTTCCCCTGCTTTTTAAATGTTACCATATTTAACATCTTCCCATGGTTAGAATCACACGAGAAACAGGGTAAGTTGTCTTCACATTTTACTACAGTGAGATGTGGTTTTAGCATTGACTATGGGAAAAAGTGTATACTAAAAGTGAGTCTTGTGAGATGCGTGCGTTTATAGCAAAAGCTTCAACTGCGGTATTATCTGTCTTTGTGAGAATACTTCCCTTTGTCTCCAGTGTAGAGAGAGCAGTAGGTAAATTCATTCAATTATCAGCCTTTCAAGCTCTGTTGGGTCAGGAAAACTGTTACATTAGATCCAATCAGTGTGAGATAGCAGATGAATTTCTACCCAATTTGCTGGTGTAAATGTGATTTCCACACACACATAGATACATAATGCCCCTAGTGGAGATATATTTCCTTTTTAAATGTACCTTAAAGAACTTCTTTATCCAGAAAATTAAGTGTGGAATAGAAGTATCAGCAGGTCAAGTCTACCTGCAATTCATATAGCAAATTCTCAAAAGAGACTATTTCTTAAACCTTTATATTCATTCCTCTCGCAATTTCATGACCCCATAAACATGCACTACATCATCAGTGGTGCTCCTTCTTTATCTCCGAGTCTTAGTATTTCAGCTATGTTAGAAGCATATCTGCACAGTTCTGGCCAGTGAAGAGCTTTCTGTGAAGCTAGCATGAAGGATGAGGTTGTTGTGAGAAAGAATTAGAAGCTGAGGGTCTTCAAATGAAAGAGGCAGTGGTGCTAGCAGGGTCACCGAGGCTTGTTTGCAACGCACACCCTGCGATTCATTTATCTTTTGGTTTATATATAGGTGTGTGCATGTGTATATGAGTATTTGTGAGTGTCCTTTGCCGTTGCATATGCTCATGCATGTTTATTCTTATTCAGTGTATGCACGTTTGTGTTTGTTTATGTGTGTATGAGTATTTGCCATCATTGTTAGGTGGACAGCTTTGATTGGAGTGATTGAATTAGTAATTTAAAGCTTCACTGGCTCATACTTCCTCAGACTTGAGTTCTACTGCACAAGAGAAACTGAAGAAGCATACTGCATTATTGTGGGGAAAAAAAAACATAAAAACTAATGTATAGATTTCTGCAATGTGTATTACTGCTGTCTAGCTAAGGGCATGGTATAAGCACATGGACACTTGCGCCTTTCCTCTTACAGACTAATGCTTTTCCTTTGTTGGTCATCCCTGAGGGAGGGCTAATTCCTCAGGAGACTGGGGCGACAAATGAGGTTGGGATAGTGGGGGATTGGGACATAATGGGGAAAAAAGGTAGGGAACAAACAGGAGACACTAATGAAGTATGAAGGGCTGAGCATGGCCACATGGTTCCTCTCAAACACCACCAGCCCACTCCTCTGTCTGAGCTCCACCTGCCCCAGGGACAGAGGGAGGAAGATGGGTCACTAGAGGGAAAGCAATGTAAAGCAAAAGCTGAATTAAAAGGGAAAAAAAAAAAACTTTTTCAATTTTAACAATTACTCTCCATGTTCTGAGCATTTTTATAATTATACTGCAGTTGTCATTCAAGGTGAGCATTAATAGTTTTGACCTCTCTTTTCTCAGCTTGTCACCCCTTTGTTCCTGGCACTTTGTGTAGCTACATAAAAATGGCATTGCAAAAATGTCAAAGCTATTACAGTATCACTCACATTCTCTATTCTCACCTGAGCTCTTTGCCTGTTATTTAAACTTGCCAGTCTTCATAAGTGCCTGCTCACTTTTGCATTCACTTAAGTCTTCGTATATGGCAGGACTACATTACTGCCTACTCTTTTAAGCAAGGCAGTATTATAGTATGCATGCTGTGATCAAAAAGCCCTGTTTTAAATTTGGCAGATTTTTCTTTCATCTTCTAATGCACCTCCGGACTGCTTTCTGCTATTTTGAGTTTGCTCCCTGGAAGGCCTATTATGACACTTGCACTCGGGCATGCTCATCCTTTTCTTTGGAACATCCACAAGGTTATGCATCATGAATTTGTACCATCCATGTGCCATTATGTGTCAGCACACACTCCATTGAAATTACAGGAGATTTTTTTTTTTGGTTCCACCAACTTGGTCTTTGCTCAACATCACATACAAGGGGCATGGTGCTTACTTAACAGAGGAGAAAAGACATACAGTTTTAAATGGGAAATGTTACCTCTTTGTATATATCAACTGTATCATCGCAAGACACATCCAATATCTGTTGACAATGGCAAAAAAATGTGCCGAGGCGTGTGGTCCAGATATACTCTGGGTTTCTAGGTGAAACCCTCCACAAAAGTATCCATGGACTTTTGGTCAATGGATACTTTAAATATTTATCAGTGAACCCTCATCAGTTGTCATGCCTTTGTTTTGACATGCCCTGAACATGTTGAGAGTGTGCTCCTTGCCTGACCTTTGTCTGTCAGCTGCAGGTGGCCGACATGATCTCGATGTGCTCTCTCTTGGACATCCTTTCATTAGGAAAAAACAAACAAACAACTCAACAGACAACATTCCAATAATTCTACTATTCAGTCATAATTATATTCTGCAGTAGACCAAATGTCTCAAAAAGGGAAGGGTACCAGCATCAAATTACCAACCACAGGTGCCTGAAAAGAGGTCCAGGTGTTCATAAACTGGTTGACAGACATGAAAATATATAAAATATCCTTTAAATTATAATAAGGTTTAATATTTAGGCCATCCTGTATATCCAAGTTGATCATTGGCCCAGCTTTAAGCAGATATGATACTGGATGTAGCCACCTCCCTGTAAGGACTGCAGACACATGTTATGCTCTGGTCCTGCATGTGACTAATGTTCAAATAAACAGACAAGTAGCAAAAGGTAGAACAACTATTTCCCTCACAATTTCAGTGCTAACTCTGTAGCCTGTTTTTTTTCTCCTCATGCCCTTCATTAAAATTTCCCTAATCTGCATTCTCTCCTTCTCTATCTTTTAAGTGTATAAGCGAATCTGTATGCATGTATGAGTATGTGTGTGTTTGTGCATGTATGTGTGTATGCCAACTCAGGACTAGGCCCAGGGAGAGATAATGAAATAATAACTCTTATCAACCCACTGCAGACTGAGTGGAGCTCTCTCTTTTGCTCTTTCTCTGTTCTCTGCCTCCTTGTCTTTGCTGCTCCTCTCTGCCTCAGCACTTGTCTCTCAGGCTGATTCCCTGATTCTTCCTGCCACTCAGATACTGCTGCCGGTGCTTGTGATGATCCCGCTGAAGCACACAGTGCTAATCCAGCTGTGGTCGTAGCATGTAGCAATGACAGGAACTGTGTAGGGGAGAGTATCAGTTTTGATCGCTGAGCTCTGGAGTCTCAGTCAGTTTGTGTGAATGTGCATATGGTGATAGCATTACATAAAGAGAGTTAAGTTACACAGAAGATTTTATTTGGCAATTATAATGCCAAGATAAGGGGTCTTTAGAATGTGGAAGATGAAAGTCTTTCACAGTGGCCTCTGCCTCATTATGGATCCAGAGCTGCTCCTCATCCTAGAGATAAAATATTCACAACACAGCCCAAATGAATAATATTCTTTTTAACCCTACTTGCTTCCCTTTATCGCTCCATCACTCTAACCTCTTTTGCCCACTGAGGTGAGGGTGCAGGAAGGGGACTGGGGCGAGCATTCTTTATCAGAACCTTGGATAAAGGACAGTTTGGTGTCAGTCTGTGAACAGTGAGTCTTTTATTACCAGAACTTTAATAGGCTTCCTCTGCACATCTCATTTGCGTCTCAACGCTGGCTTCAGTATTGCCTGGCACAATCAAGATGCAGCCCTCCCCCTTCTCTTTTTCGCTTGTCTTCTTTCGTTCTCTCTCTCTCTGAGCTACAATGAAGTTTGTAACGGAATACTTTCTTATGTTAACTTTTCTGCACGTCCTTTAGCTTCCTTAACTTTCCCCAATCTTTTAGTCTGCTACCTCCATTCTTTTATTGTCTATTGTCTCTTCCCTTGCTCTTTCCCTGCCCATTTCCCACCTCTATCCATCTAAACCTGTCTGCAGTGGTGTAATCATTTAAAAAAGAACATGAAAAGGAGAGTAGGGATATGGACAGAAAAAAATGGGGAAAAAGGCAAAGAGCAATTGGGAGAGAGAGAGATGAAGGAGCAAAGGTGGGAAAGGAGGAGGAGAAGGCAGAGGGTGGGGCAGAGGTGTGAGGCAGAGAGCAGCAGAAGCCTAAGTGATGCTGACAGGGACACATTTGCTCCAGAGCTGTGGAATTGTGCTGTGTGAAATTGAAACGGCAGAGCATCAGGAACAGTTATTTGCAATAAATTTCAACTGCTTTAACACTCTGAATAACCCCTACCCCACCTCACCACCGCCACGCCGCTACCATCCCCACCATTACTGTTACCTTTATCCATATTTCCTCTTTTTGTCATTCTGTGTCTCTTTTTCTGTCTTCATCCTCCTCTCTCTCATCATTCAATCTTCCCTTTCTGCTTTTGCCCCCTCCTTCGTTGTCTGCTTCTGCTCTTCAACCATCTTTGCACTGCTGGTATCCCTCAGGCCTGCTGAGCGTCATGTCCAGGCTTGACAGTTGATGTTCAGTCTTGGCTTTTCCACCACAGATCTCGTTCTCCTCCCCTCTCCAGTGTTACATTAAGCAACAGTGACAAGCACTGAGGCTGCCAGCCTGTCAAAGAGGAGAATTAAATTGTTTAATTTCATACCTTTTCATTTAGCCACCAACCCAGCCAAAGCATGGGGTGTCAGCGCATCTAATAAATTTGGCACGCATGCTATTTTTTTTTTTTGAGGCTCTGGCTCGAGGAGGGAGCACTCTGGAGGTGACGATGGTGTAGCTTTAGCACCTTTCATACAGTGTGCTGTTAATATATTTATATTGAAATGTAATGGAGTGTTTCTAATAATAAAATGCAATTTCCAAAATCATTTTGGTCAGCTGATTATGCAAGTCCATTTGAGCTCAAGATGTCTTGTGATAACATTGCCCACAGACCTGTTAAACAGGAAATGGGAAGTGACATGAAGTTCACCATACTGACCTTGTGCGAGCCTGTGGGTTTTTTTTAATGTGCTTACAGATTCAGTGATGAAAATGCTAATTATTCTGAATTCTTTGAGTGGTGTGCACCTCTCCCCCAATCCGTCCTCACACACATAAATGCACATGCACGAACTCGTGCAAAATAGAAATGCACACACTTTCATGTAAATATTAAACAAAGAAGAACAAACAGATGAGCAATTCCAATCAATCTTCTGCATCAAAAATGGCCTCAACACCACTCCAGAGAAACATTGTAAAAGCAATATCCAATCTAGCCTTTAAATTTATGTACTAGTTCCAGCACCAAACAACTACAGCTGCCCATTGGGTGCAATGATGTATTTGAATGAGATGTAATAAATGAGATCTATATTTGCACAGGGGATCTTCTATCACTTGGATGTGGCAAAGGAATTGTTTCACCAGTGACACATTTTACAGCCCTTCTTGGGACCTTGATGCTGAGGCATGGAACTCTGTGACTGTGCATTTCACTCATTACTTCTTCTCATTGCAGTGCCTTGCTGATTGTTGGCATTTTAACTTAAAGAAGAATTGTAATAATTCACTTGCCTGTCATTCAGTAATGCATTGACTCGGTGGTATTAAAAAAAGTGGATATAATATTAAAATAAAAATATAACATTTTTGTTTGAAACTAGTATCTGTTTGTCCAAGTGTTCAGACTTAATTACACTCTCCTACTTGCCCAGGAAACTCTTCATTGACTCTGTGGATCCCAGTGAGAATGCATAATATAAACGACAATGTTTTCCATTTATTATACAAGACCACAAAATGACTTGTATCAGCAGTGTAACATTGTGTTAATCTATGCTGCTGTTTTGTATTATTATTGATGTGTTAATAAAAAGTTAAGGTCTGATTATTAAATTCTCCAGGAATCACAGGGTCTTAATAGAGGCTGTAGGGATTCTTGAAAACTGCATTAAACATAAAGTAATATTAAAAGTTTATTAACTGTGAACATCTTTGTGCAAAGCAAACATGTGATTACCCAGTGCTAATTTTAAAAAATAGCCAACATACACACGCGCATGTGCACGCACACACACACACACATACACGCACACACACACAGTTACACCCTGTGGAAATAGATTAGATATTATTTCTACTTTGTTTGCTTATTAAAGAATGTGATCTGTGATAGTCCATGAGGGGATATGAATGCATTCATACACTTTTTTTTTTTTAATAAAGGTGAAATAAACACAGTGCTAAATTAGCATTTTTCTGCAAATATGCTCCCTGGAGGTCTGTCGCTTTATCCTGAGAGACACTGGTAAAGGTGATACACTCCTGACAGCCTACCGCTAGCAGTTCTGTAAAAGTACTGCACTCGCTCAATGCAGGGAGCTAATGTGTTTGACCTCTCTTTCCCAAAGGAAGTACTTCCCAGCTCTTGCAGATGAATGAATCAGCATGTTTAGAAGAGCTCCTCATCAGTCACACCATTTTCTTCCTTATTTTTAATCTCTGCTTTTTGTCTTCATGGTGTCCTGACACAGTGATACTAAACAGTCATTAGCTGAACTCAGTATATTGTCAGGGGGGTTTAAGTTGTAGTGATATCATGCTTTCGATTCTAAAATAAGAACTAGACATGAAAACGGTGAACTGAGAACCAAAAACAGTCCCTGCTGATCTCAGATCATTGTTAAGTAAATCATCTGACCTTTTGGATTCATTCATTATCAGTTGTTAACCTCTTCATGCAGATATGACCTGTTTGTTTCTTGGATTCATTCATTAT
>JAVDPK010000147.1:1374-19676 GCA_034780415.1 Cichlasoma orientale | reverse complement strand
CACACACACACACACACACACACACACACACACACACACACACACACACACACACACACACACACACACACTGCAATTTGCCATGATAAAAACATGTTATAAAATAGATTTCCAATAATTACCGCTGTCATCACATATTCCTTTTCCCTTTATTTTCTCCTGGCTGTAGGTTTAAGTGGCTGTTCTGTGGAACAAGACAAGCAGTGCTCCATAATGAAGTGTTTAATATTTGATGCCATTGGATTTCACAGCTAATAAAAGCTGTGTGTGCCTCCATTAGCACGCTGTCCAGGCTTGAGAATAGTGCTGCATGGCTGCGCAATGTAAATCACAATTTGTCCACTGCCAGCTAATGGGGCAACCCAAAAATCTGTCATGATAGAAAGTAACAATACATACACTGTGCTGGAGTTTTACAGTCAGTGATTATAAATTATTCACATCAGTACTTTATGCTGTTTTGGTGCATGGCGGTGTGTGCCAGGGGACATGGAAATATTTTGTTGGAGGAGAGCCTTTGTAGAGTGTTATCTGTTAAAGAATATTTGGGAGGTGGGAGACCATTGGCAGTGTGCAAGTATCTGTTCATGAAAGAGTATTAGAGGGAAAACGGAGTGTAAGAGAGGGAGCAAATAGAGAAAAGAGAGAAACTGGAAACACAGGGCTTGATCTCTATAAGTATTGATGTTGCCAAGATTCAGCTGCCAATGTGATTTTCAATAGAGAAAACAAATAAACCAAAGCTGAGGCAATTCAACTGGACTGCCGTTGCAACACATATATGGTTTGCAATGTACTTTTTGTCTTTAGAGTATCCTTGTAATGGATTTTTTTTTCTTTCACATGACTGCTCTCCATTTCACTGGCTTATGGGAAACCAGGTAAGAATAGAATAATTCATTTCTTTGCAATTAATGGTTTGTCTCCCATCTTCCTTCACTATCCCTCACTCTTTTTACCTCACTCTGTGTAAGCGCTCCAGAGGAAATGACACAGGAAGTGCGGGCCAACAAATGTAAACGCTAACAGCAGTAAAGGCATGTCAGCAGCTGAGTCTAGATTGAGGAGGAGACTGAGAAATCATAGCTTACGTGGGTAGATATATGATGGCCTGAATCGAGCAGATTGTAAATCTCTGTTTTCTCTTGTTTTGACTACTTGCTGTTTACTCTGCAGACCAGTTATTAAACTACTCTGACCTCCAGCTGTTAAAAGGTGAAATAATAATAGACTCAATTGTATTTTACCATATGATATTTAGACTAAATCCCCTCATGCACGAGATATTCCAAGCTTGAATATCTCAAAGTTTCAATGTTAATTTGGTTCACATACAGTAATTGAAGTCTTAATTGTATCTATTTACTAACCAAATAAACAATTGATCTCCATGTATGACCCGACTGTAGTCTGTACCATGGAATCAATCTTGCATTCAAACCTTCCAGGGCAACAGCAGCCTTCTTGCTCAGTATTTAATAATCTCAGCACAGTAAATTTCAATATGTTATTGTAATTATGCTCTGCATCTCCTTTTAACAAGCAACTTTACCTTTGGCTAATGTTGTGATAAAGGACATATTCTCATCATTGAATCACATTTTGAATATGTTGAATTGATTAAAGTAGTGAAGTTGATTTGACTTCAAAGAGAAAAGCTCTAACTGGCAACTCTTAGTAGATAAACAGTAAGTATTACCTCGTTTCCTCACCTTACGGTCTGCCAACTGTGACTGAGTTCTTGTAAAGCTGTAAACAGCTCCTGCTTGATGAGGGGGAGCTCACAACATGTCATATAACCTTTTGAATGAAAAACTCTGTGGTGGCACGTGGTAGTTTAAAAATGTAATAATTTATACCTGTGTGATAAAGAATGACATAATCTCAGTTCCCTTTATTGATAAACCTGTCAATTTTGACTTCAGTTTGCTTACTGTTGGTGTATCAGTGCAAACTACTTTGCTTTTGTTCAGAGGAACAGCAATCCCCATTCAACAGAATAATATACACTACCAGCATGTTGGCATGTTTTGAACGGTGGGGGTGGTATTTAGGAGGCTGAAATGTCAAGTGTAGTGATTCCATGTACCTTAAATATTGTAGGCAAATGTGTGATTGTAGATACAATCACAGAATCACACATACAAAAAAGTGGTGTTAGGAAGCGTGTATTATGAGGTAGACTTGTACACCAATATCTATTTTGTGAAAAAAATAGAAATAGAAATTTGGTGTTTATAGTACTAGTGCACTGATATCATCTGCAAACGTAATCCAGCTATATCATATTCATTAAATGTTCAAAATGCATATTACTAAAAGTTAATTGCCTATGTCTATCCACAGCCGAGTAAAGTGACAAGATCCCACAGATACTATCAGAGCCCTGTGAGCATATGCTGCATCTGAGGTGATACTGATCAGATACGCAGCAGGGAGGGTTTAATTTGAAGATACTAGCTATAGAGACTCATATTCCCTGCTAAGGAAGCGGTGCTCCCCCTCCAATTATATTTAGATTACAGAGTTGAAACTAGCTGGTGTTGTAGCTATCATTTAGGGAGGCGTAAAGGTTAGAAAGACTCCCTGGAGTAACCACATGCAGCATAGTTATTAGCTGGGGAACTCGGAGCATTACGTTGCATGTTTTCATTTTCATTTTCCTTCTCTCACTCTTTTACATACTCCGCATCTTTTGAGACAGCGCAGCACAGTATGGTCAAAGAAATCAGACTGTTGAAAAATCAGTAGCAGTTTAAGCAGTCGTATTTACAGTGCTGTGCTGATTTCTTAGTTTTTTGTATATTTGTCACACTTAAATGTTTCAGATTATCAAAACAATTTTAATATCAGACAAGATAACCTGACTAAATTCAAAATGCAGTTTCTAAAGTAGGATTTCAGTCATTAAGAGATAAACACTGTTCAAATCTATGTGGTCCAGTATGAAAAAGTAATTGCCCCTTAAACCTAATAATTTGATTGCAGTTCTCGCCAACCTTGGTAGCAAGAACTGCAATCAAGTGTTTCTGATAACTCGCAATGATTATTTGACATCACTGTGGAGGAATTTTGGCCCACTTTATATTGGAAGGCTTTCAAAGATTAATGGCCAGTTTAACCCTTTAACAGCGGTTGCATTTCAGACGCAACGGTAATTGTTGTCGGAAGTCCGCAAATGGCGGCAGGCACGTGGTAAATAAAGGCCATGCCAAAGCATGTCAGTCTGATTTGAGACTGGGCTTTGACTAGGTCGCAGACTACTCCTTCGGGATTTTCTAGTAGAGACCAGAATTCATGGTTCCATCAATTACAGCAAGTCGTCCAGGTTCTGAGGCAGCAAAGCAGCGCCCAGACCATCACACTTGTTGCAAACCTTCCAACAGGTTCAACCTTTTTCTCATCAGTTCACAGAATATTTTCCCAAAAGTCTTCAGCAAGATGTTCTTTACAAAATGTGAGATGATCCTTTGTATACTTTTTGGTCAGCAGTGGGCCTTGGAACTCTCCCATTTTCCCAGTCTCTTTCTTATTGTTGAATTAGGAACATCGACCCCATCTGAAACAATGAGGCCTGCAGTTCTTTAATTGATTTTCTGGGTTCTTTTGTGCCCTCCTGGATGAGTTGTTGATGCATTCTTAGAGTAATTTTGGTAGGCTGGCCACTCCTGGGAAGTTTTCTCAGTTGTGGATAACTGCTCTCACCGTAGTTTGTTGGAGTCCCAAAGCTTCAGAAATGGCTTTGTAACCCTTTCCAGACTGATAGATGTCAATGACTTTGTTTCTCATCTTTTTCTTTAGATCATGGCATTGTGTGCTGCTTTATGAGATCTTTGAACCCACTTTACTTTGTCAGACAGGTTCTATTTAAATGATTTCTTGATTCAGCAGGTCTAGTAGTAATCATGAATGGGTGTGGCTAGTGAAATTTAAATCAACTTTCAAAAAACTATGGTTAATCACAGTTAAAGGCAATTACTTATTCACACTGGGGCAGGTAAGTTTCCCCTTAATAACTGAAGTCATTTAAAAACCACATTTTGTATTAACTCAGGTTATCTTTGTCTGATATTAAAATTGGTTTGATCTGAAACATGTAAGTGTGACTAATATGCAAAAAGCTAAGAAATCATGAAGGGGAAAAATGTTTTTTCATGGCACTGTGTAAGAATGATTACCTTTATAAAGCCAAATGTTTCAGCATGTGTTTATTTTAAAACTGTTATATTTTATAATATTTGCTATATAAGTAATTTGCACTTTTTCACTGAAGGCGCATGTTCATGCATTGAGGCTGTGATATCCTGCAAGTTTAATATGGGACCAGAACACCCCTCTCTCTTTGAATCATCAACGCCTGTGTGTGGCCAACAGAGATAACTGGCAGTCTCAAGGCTTTGGATCAGGCCGACACTAAAAGTAAACAATGATAAAGCGTAACATCAGCTGTCTTTCCAAGCTGTTGGTCAGCCATATGGAAATACAAATATATCAAATAAGTGAGGAAGACCAATTACTTTGCTACAACTCTGGCTGAGTGTGACTCATGATCTTCTGTCAGCTATTTGAGTATCCAGTAGGACCATTTGCCTTTACAGAAGGTACAGAAGTGTGGCATCCATGTTACTACTCATCCATCTGCTGATGTTATCAACAGTCAGAGCTGATCTCCTGAGCCCTCGACAAGATGTGCGGAGACACAAATCCATCATATTCCTCACCAATTTTGCAACACAAGTAAAACTGAGTGGCTGGAAGACATCCTGCGGAGTAAAGTGATGTTTACAGCATAAACTCCACTACAGCTGACAAAATCTGTATGTCCACAGATTCTCTCTCTGATCAAACTTCACCTGGTCGCACCTCAACCCCCAAAGCCTTTAAAGAAGGAAAAAATCACTCAAGAATCAACAAATTCTGCATATGTTTGTCTGCTCTAGATAGGATGCATGAAGTGTCATCACTTTTAGCATCACATAAGTGTGATTCCTGGCCTCGTACGTTTGTCCAAATTAAGATACTAATTTGGGAAGGAATAACTTACTTAGCATCAGCTGTAACCATCTGTGTCTACAGCTCTGTCCAAAAACTCACTGCACTCACTCACACTGAGTTACACAAGGTTATTGTTGCCTCAGACATCAGCAGATTCATCACCAGGCCCAGACATATTTTACATGAACTGATGGATTCAGACTGATGAATGCGATATGTCATCAATGGTAAACAGTATGATTTATGAAGGTGATTTAACTCCATGCTTTCACTCACACCATTCTAACTCCCCTTTATTCTGCTCCAGTACCTCGGTATTTATATAGATTTTAGCTGCTCATGTAAAGATTTTTTTCATTTGCAGCTGCTGTTAGAAAGGTGACATATCTCCTCTCCTTGGCACTTAAGATTAATATTTAATACCGATACTTGGTTCCTGCATAACAAAGCAGGTGAGTGGGCAATAGAATATGTTAATGTGGAAATAGTTATTCAGCAAAACAGCTCCCTAGGTAACAATGACCTGAGAGAAAGAGAGTGAGGGAAAGGGAAAAGTGGAGGGGTGCCTGAATGAGGCACATAGTGTTCAGGAAGTGTCCTCAAAGTGACAAAGGAGGGAATCTTTGGTTTTTGATCTGTTATTGTTAGAGCCAGATATGATTATTATGTGAAAAAAAAATCCATGATATCTTCTCATTAAGTGTAAGTTATGTCAATTTGTCAGTCTGAAAAGAAAGCGGGAGTGAAAGTGGAATTATGGAGAAGAACTGCGGGCCTCGGCTGTGAACAAAGTCACTGTTTCAAGTATTTACTGGAAGATGTCACCCAGGATTAGATTTGAGGCTTTTTAGTTGTCTAACATCACACATGCGTACGTACACCCATACTTGCAATACGTGCCATTAAGTGTTTGCGTTTATTGGTGGCTTCCAGGAGATAATGACTAACGACCTTCAGCAGTACATTTCTCGCTGACATATCACTATCCACACATTACAAAATGTAAAAAAGAAAAAAAAACACACACACACACACGAGATGCACACATACAGTAGCTGGTGCCGCACACTCACACAATCAAAGGACAGGAAAAAAGGTAAGAAAATGGGCAGAAAGAAGGGAAAGAAGGATGTGATACCTAATGCTTTCTAATGAATGTATAAATCACTACTTGCTCGCAGGGATGAGGAAGACCTAATAGTAATTAAGGAATTGTCAAGTTCTGTCGAATTCAACTATTGAACTCAGATTAGTTGATAATTGGAAAATCAGTGGGGAGAAAAAGTTCTTCTACAGAGACTACACGGATGCCTCATTGTCACCTACAATATATTAATTGCTAAGGGATGTTTGTTTGTACCAGATTGTCAAGTATTGCAAGCATGAGTTGTGCATCTGTGTTCAGTCAGACTCCTGGGCTGATTTAAGCATGGTGCAAATTACCTGCACAGGCACAAACTTTTGCAGCACCACATGTTCTCAGTTTAGTGGGGTGGTTATGAACTCCAAAGATGCAAATGGGAACAGTCATTGTAGAGTTACTTAAAATGCACTTTTGTTAATTAAGACCTGATGGTTGACTATTTGCAGAAGAGAAAGTGCAGGTTTTCTGTTAGTGAGCTTTAAATACAGCTGGAAGAAGCAAGCACATTTGGTACTGCAGTCATGCTCTTCTTTCCACAAGAGGGGAGGCACTGTGGGAGAGAATGCATCTGTTGATTATTGCTGTTATTGTAACTAGAACTAATAAAATGAGCTTTTTTTTCTTCCCTGATAAACCCTTGCACCACCAGGAGATATTTGTGGTAGTTCTTTAATCAATTAAAGTTCTTGCTTTTGTTTAGTGTTCTTATTTTTATTTTTATTTAATTAATACAATTCTCTACCAAGCCTATAGGAAATCCAAAGAATAATCCAACGTCATTTTAACATGTAGGAATGCCCTAATGTAGGCAATACTGTGACTGGAGTTAGGTACGAATAATGCTGATGTGAAAAAGTACTTAACCTAAAACAAAAGCTGACAAGTCAGATAACAAACTGCCGGTCTCGAATGCACAACATTCCTGCACTGTACGTGTGATGTGAGTTGGTGTCTGGGGGACTTTGTCGGGGCTCTCTCCTTGTCTAAACGGTAGAAATGAAACATAAGTGCTCAAAATATAATTAGTAAGAAAAGCCAAGACAGCAGCTGTGAATAATTTAAGGTGGCAGTTTATGCAAATTGTCCAAATCTAGGACATGGTGCAGAAGGTGTTAGCATTTTACCGCTGACAGAATGAAACAGAGCTGAGTAGTATATGAGGTGTAGAGTCCACACACGGGCAAAACACTGCCAGCATCACTCCATTAGTTTCACATTTGTTTGGGATGGAGATATATATCTTTTTCACAAAGATGTGGCTTATGTGTATATGGTGTTACTACAGTCCCTTGTGTTAATGATGCATTTAAAAAACAGCAGGCAGCAAAATCCCTTTCTCAAGACCACCTGGATAGCCTGTGATTGTGCTGGCTTTTGACTGATTATAATATATTTAAATGACTTATTTCTGCCGTGAGTAGATTTTTTTTTCATAGTTTACTTTTGATGGGCATCGAATACTGAATGGCAGATATACGGTATCTCTGTACCGAGGGTCATTCGGCATCAGCCACTGCATAGTCTCTTGATGGATACGGTCTCTCTTCATGAAACAGAACAAAGCTGGCAGTCTTCTTTAAACTGAACTTGCACCTCCAAGCGCAGAAACATTCAAAGTAAAATCTGATCTAAGGTGAGTTGTTGTCACCATGGCAGCATAGTGAAAGCCTCTCTCTTCTACCCTCGAATCCCTTACGGGAGAAAAGTTAGACTTCTGCTCGCTTCGCCCAGAGATGACTGCTTTAGAGTTTTGGGTAGACTTTATTACCGCTTTAATTAGATTCCAATTATGGAATTTTAATATGCATTATTACATGCAGTACCCGCCACACATCACTACCTGCTGAATTCATTTGCTGGTGTTTAGCCATGCTCAGAGAGCTGACAGAATGGAATTCAAAACAGGAGTCAATGAAATGGAAAGGAGTATGTGTGCACATGTGGAAGTTGAAGCAGAGCTACGTATTTGATCTTCCAGTATTATTGGCCCGCTGTCATTTAAATGTGGGGGCTGGCAGTTTCTGTAACCAGAGACACTGCATATTGGCTGGATATGTTCAATAATTGTTGCCCTGTAGCGATCAAGAAGAGCGCTGAGCGTAAGTCAGCATAAAAGGGCCATTGTGGCCATGTCTTAGATGCTGACAACCACATTGATTTGCATGAATCAAGCTTATATGCCTATGAAGTCAGACACAGCTACACACCCTTAATCTGCTCATTCTTTCCTTCTCTCTTTGTCTTTCTTTCTGCTTTTCTGACTGCTTCAATTTCTCAGTTATTTTTACGTCTGTATCTCTGCCTCACTCCCAGTCTATGTGTTCATCTCTTGTGCTGTGCTGGTGGTTTTGTCAGTTTGACATTCAAACAGTATCCATAAAATATTCCTCTGCATCACTGCTTTGCCATTACCCAGGATTGCTAATTTGAATTCCAACATGTCAGCAGAAAGAGGTTAAAAACATCAATACTCATAAATCCCCAATATTTGAATATGGATCCACATATAAAAGGACTGACCACAGTAATAACGGCAGCAGGACTTAACTGTAAGCCAAAGCAGAACCCCCTTAACTCAACATTGGATGCTATTATCTGTGTGTTTCAAAGCAAGCTACAGCTGAGTTATAGGGTTTTCTTAAGGATAAATGGATTCCCAGAGAAGATCCTTCCTCAGCAAATCACGGTGAAATTCTCTGTTATAAGTATATTCAGCAATACTGAAATTCATTTCCACTGTCAGACGTAGAGATTTTTTTTCCCCCAAAAAGGGCATGTAAATGAGGGCAGGAGGTAAAGGTAAAAGGGAGAGACAGTTCAGGTGTAGACGTTAAAGGCAAGGATAGATAATGAAAGAGAGAGAATACGAGTGCATATTGTACCTGACGACTCTCTCACTCTTTTGTTTTTTTACTCTGCCCTTTCTCTTTATGGCTACTTCACACTCACAACAGGGGGACTATTTGTTTCTCTGAGTGGATTTGCTTCTCTCAGTGGGCATCTGAGAGAATGGGAACCAGAATGACAGAATGAGTACACACTCAAGCACACATTTTCCCAGATACGTTTACAAACAAGTAGCAGCCAATATATAGTTAGTGCGATTTAAACACACAGAAATGTACACGCGTAATCGTACTAAAGGAGTCCAACGCTGCACTATCCGGCATTAAAATTCTTGAGGAGATGAGTGCATGCATGACACATTCTGTAGTTTTTAGAGTGATGAAAGGAGTGATAGATTTGCAAAGAAATATGTGGAGGGAGCTGAGAGGTGATTCACAGACATTCATATAAATATTTGGAATTTTGTGGAGTGTGTGAATGCCAGACAGGCTGTCTGGTTTGCCATTCATTGTTTAACAAATCATGTCATGCCCCTGTTCTGGAAAACATTAAAACCATCTTCAGTTTCAAGAGAAGGTAACTACCTTCATTTCCAGACATTGTTGTAGCTGAGATGTGAAAAAAAAATAAAAATAAATCAAAGTCTAGTTCTGTAGAAAAGTGAGCTAAATTGAAAGTGGTAGACCTTGCAACCTGCATTAAGAACTAATGGCAAAATGGTACATTTATGTCTTTTCACAGTCATCTAATAGGTTATGCTTTTTTTTTTGTCAGATTTAAAGATAAGACCTTTTTTCTTAAACAATTTATTATTTTTATCTGCTCATGAAATGGACCGTTTATTCCTATATCTATTTATATAACACTTTGACTAGTTTTACTGATCACTCAAAGTGCTTTAAGTGCTTTATCACACACACACACACACACACAGATTTGAGGACAGTTTGGGGTTCTGTGTCTCCATATCTACTTTCTTGTGATAAAGACACTTTAACATGTAGATCAGGGGTGTCAGGGATCAAATCTCTGACCATATATGTTTAGTCACCCACCTTATGACTAAGCACACGACCGGTCTCACTCGAGGATGACTTATAAAAATACAGTTGGTGGAAAGGTTGCTGGAGAGATCTTTAATTTGTTACCAGTTTCATTTTCTGGGGCAGAACGTGAGCCACACTGAGAGACGCTCATCTGGTGAACAGGGTGAATGGATAATGTGAAATTAAGAATGAAATGTGCAGCTTTAAGTTGGATTTTTTTTTTTCAAATCAAATTAGGAATGAAGAACTCTGAGAAAACCCTTACCCATAACACTGTAATCTTTAAAAAATAGGCAAGAACAGTGCCCAGAGCACTACAAAATAAGACCCAGCATGTGTTCCTTTCTTGATCATGGTTTTTTTTTTTTTTTTTTTTTAAAGCACAGTTTCAATTTTCTCATTCAACACGCAAGACTGTCATGACCTGAGTGACAAGATATGGACATGAAAGGCTAAGTCAAAATACGTCTTATAATAAATTGGTGTTAATCTGTCGAATTGAGTATAGAGACACTTGCTACACTTCACTGTGCATGTGTTGCTTCAAAGGTTCCATCGTAAGATTTAATAATTATATGTATTGTTTTTAATAGTGCTGCTACAGAGCTAGGGGCTTTGCCAGGCCAATACTGAGTCATACAGGCATGGTTTGGCACGTTGGAGAACTGCAGAGGTGAGATGAACCACTGAGGTGTAACTCATGGGCCATAATTGCATTTTCTCACTAAATTGCCCAGAGCAGAAGAACAGTGGCTGGATGGGGATTAATTCAGTCTAAACTGATTTAAACGCAGTGCATTTCAGCAGTTGATTAATCATCACCTATGAGCTCTTGATTTTATGTATCCATTAGCTTTTAATATGAGTGCCCTGTTTTAGAGACGTAACCTTTTCCAAGATTACATTACTTATCTGAGGCAACATGTTGGAGAAAATGAGAAAGAGAACGACTTGCACGTCGAAATATGGGGGCTTTGCTTTGCTTGCGCAGTCAAATAAAGGTGAAACAACAGAATTGGATTCTGTTAATATCATGTTTTATGTGAAATGAGACCAGAATTTTAAGTAGTTTGCAGCAGTTCATCATTCTTTTCTGCACTTTTGAAGTGTGTCAGATGTTGTGCTGAGGTTGTTGTGATTAAAAGAGCAGTTCTCGTCTCTCTTCTCTCTTCTATCATGTCTGTTTGATTTTGCATCGGCGTGCTGGATCACACCCAATCAGTGATCAGGGAGTAGAAACTCAAAGAGGAACAGATTTAGGGTATTTCTTCTTGTGAATAGTCAGTCGTAGACAGGTCTGACTGGTGGTGTAAAATGCCCAGCAAGTTTCACTGACATAACCCATAACAGCACTGGGAGGGCAAAAAATTATACACAATAGAAAATGCTTTAAGGTTAAATAATATAAACTTCATTTGAAACTAGAGTAGCATTGCTATATATTTAGTGATGTGCTCAGCATAAAAAGCTGTGAAACATATTAGGCATTCTATTGCATAATACAAATTTGGGCCACTGTTGGATTAAATTAGGGCTGTTTTATTAATATTTTGACAAATGTCCCAAATATTAAGTAAAGCTTTGGCAGTTTTGGCAGGTCACAGAGTCAAAATTTAGCAAGCTCAAGTCATCTGATGGCTCAGCTGATACCTGATACCTTGCATATTCCATTGCAAACAACATTGGTTTACGGTAAAACCTATTTTAGCTGCTTTTGCCAATATACAGCTACTACTGATTCTGCAGGCTGATTTGCAAGTCTGCCTTTACCACAGTCCCTCCATTTCATACCCGTGCTATTTCTGACTTAATGTCAGGCCCATTGTCATTGATGCATTTTCTGTGCTGTGAGGTGGTCTTTCTGCAACAAGGTCCCAGAACAGAGCAATATAATCCTAATTTCACTAAGGTGGTCCTGATAGAATGATAATCAAGTTATTAACATAAACATCACCAAGTAGTAAAGGGGTTTATTATATAGATAAGAATCATCATATATTAAAGTAATAAAACACAATGACATGGCATAGGGTAAATTCTCTCTCTCTCTCGTTCTCGCTCTCTCTATGGAGTATTTCAGACAGGAAGGAACAGGAAACTGCTTGTTAAAGTTTTATTTTTTTTTCTTACTGTTTCTCTCTTCGTTTATCTAAGCCTTGAGGCCAGGACATTACTCCGCAGATCTTTTCAGGTCTGAAGTAAATGCCTTCAGGGTTGTCCCTTCTGAATGCCATTGGTCACAGGAGCCTGTTGGAAGCTATCTGCACCTGTAAACACAACCAAAGTGTATTACAGACTGCTCCTCAAAATAAAGTATAATTACAAGGAGAGGTAACACTGTCGGTGCATATTTATCTAAAAATAGTGTAATTTCTTTCTTCTTTCCTTTAAAGCTGTCAATTGTCACTCCATTCTTCAATTGTATCTGCCACTAAATATTTTAGATAATGAAAATTACCCTAAATTCAAAAGTTTTTTTTATTGTAAATGTTAAAATAGGAAATTACACTGATCATTGCAGGCTGTATTATCAAGTGCTATGAATATGTCCTCTGTTCAGTTATTTTAAGCAGTAATACCACTGAACTCGATTCAGTAGTTTCCCTCTAGTAAAATTTGCACTTTCATCTCTAATTGTGTAAGAGTAGTACGTTTGCCTGTGTGGAGTGCCTATTTGCTATCCTGCCACTAAAGGGGAGTGGCTGCATGCAGTTTTTTAATGAATAATTTATTAATAACGTTAAATTATTTACATAGAAATATGCTAGTCAGTCACCTGTAGATAGTTAAACCTCAGACACTAATTTACACACCACTATGAGTTCATGCAATGACCTAAACCCTGACCTCCACTAACACCTAGCGGTCTTCAGTCCTTGCGTTCTTGTCATCTTGTTCTCTTTTTTCAGTTTTTTTTTATCTTCATCATTTCATTACAACGTTCTTTCTTTTCTTTTTCTATTTAGAATGCAGAAACAGAACAATTAAAATAACACAACACCTAATTCGAAGCTGAGATTGATTCTCCCAAACAGAACCAAACGCAGGTCCTCAACATGCATTTGTTTTGAGAGGGGGAGAAGCTTTTTGAGAAAAGAAATTCACAATAGGTAACATTGTTATGAAGGCACAATTGGCAAATCTTAAGGCACTGAACTGCCTGCAGTAATTTGCTCTACTGTACTTCTAAGCCTTTAAAGACGTATACTAATTTCACCATTGTAGTAGTTTGTTCGATTACAGCAATAATAAAACCAGAACACAGCTCATGTTAGTGATAAGACGAGGTGCTTTGGTATTTTGCCTTTAGATAAAAAATGAATAACAATATAACTGATAAAGCCTGCAAGTACGCTATGTGCTCATTTTGATTTACTAAGGGTCCATGTGGTTATGAATTACACAACATTTGTGAACACATAAATAATAGACAGCTGTCCCTCAGAATCTGGTTTTAAATGCGGTCTGCCATCAGTTGTTGGTTCAGTTGATAGAACAGAAATAAACAATAACTATAGACTTGATTTTAGCATCAAGTAAAAACACATATAGTCATGTGAACAGTAACGTTTTCACTGGACTCCATGCAGTCCTGTGAAAAACTAAGTACACCCTAAGATTCATAGGTTGTAGAACCACCTTTATAAGCAATAACTTGAAGTAATCATTTTCTGTATGACCTTATCAGACTCTCACATCGTTGTGGAGGAATCACAGCTCACTCTTCTTTACAACATTGCTTCAGTACATTGAGGTTACAGGCATTCATTCATGCGCAGCTCTCTTAAGGTCCTGCCTCAGCATTTCGACCAGGTTGGGGTCTGGACTTTGACTCGGCCATTGCAGCACCTTGATTTTCTTTTTCAGTCATTTTGTGGTAGATTTGCTGCTGTGCTTGGGATCACTGTCCTGTTGCAGGACCCAATTTTGGCCAAGCTTAAGTTGTCCGACAGATGGCCTCATATTTGACTCTAGAATACTTTGGTATCCAGAGGAATTCATGGCGACTGAATGACTGCAATGTGCCCAGGTCCTGTGGCTGCAAAACAAGCCCAAATCATCACCCCTTCATCACCATGCTTGACAGTTGGTATGAGGTATTTGTCCTGATACGCTGTGTTTGGTTTTCACCAAACATGGTGCTGTGCATTATGGGCAGATATCTCCACTCTGGTCTTGTCTATCCAAAGGACATTGTTCCAGAATTCTTGTGTTTTTTTCAGATGCAACTTTGCAAACCTAAGTTGTACTGCCATGTTGTTTTTATAGAGAAGAGGCTTTTCCCATGGCAACCCTTCCAAACAAGCCATATACTAGTTCAGTCATTTTCTAATGTCGTGAACTTCAACATTTAACATGTTAACTGAGGTCTGTAGAGTCTGTGATAGAGCTCTTGGGGTTTTTTTTAAAAAAAATTCTCTGAGCGTTACATCTGACCTTTGAGTGAATTTGTTGCGACTCCAGGAAAGATTGTGATATTATGTTAACACAAACCTGAATGTTCCAGATCAACAAATTGCACGAACTTCTGCTTTCACAGAATTAGTTACACTTGCTGATGATGAATCAATCAAGTTCATTAGCAGCACATGGCTGTTACCCTCTTTTTTTGTCAAGCGATCTCTGGAACTGTGGCTGGAGGATAGGTTGTTGTTGTGTTACAAGTAGTAAGAGTGTACTTAGTTTTTCTCAGAATTGCATAGATCCCTGTGAAAACGTTCTTTTTTTCCATGAGTATATATTTCATATACCACAGGGTATCACAGTCAGGTCCTACATACCCATAGTACATTATACACCGTGTATGTCTTCTCAGTTATTTCCTCAAAATCATTCAGTCTTTATTTCATAGTGTCCTTCTCAAGTTAAACATGAAGACACAAATAGGCAAAGCTTGTGAATGCTTGTGTGCCTTTTAAATGTGAATAGGAATACAATGTTATTGTCGGCTGTTAAGTCGAGGTGTTCAACATGTGCATCAGACATAAAATATGGTTTTAAAAAATTGTTTAAAAAGCTGCTTTTCAAAAAAAGAAGGAAATTCTTTAATAGTGAAAGAGCACAAAGGCAAAATGCTCTTTGAAAGGTTAGTGCTAGTTTTGTGGATGGTCATTTAACATAACAAAAAAAAAATGCAATGCTTGCACCTGTACTTGTACTCCATTTATTGTAGCTTTCTTCTGAGATTTGTTGAAGATCATTGCATTTCTGTTGGCTAGAAAATAGATTTAAATATGCAAAATGAAGGGAAAAAAATACTTGAATTAATACAGTGTGATTCTCAAAGAGACAAATATGAATTTTTATCAAGGTGGTGGAAAGGCTAAAGTTTGGAGAAAGAACGGATCTGCTTATGATCCCAAACATACAAGCTCATCAGTCACACACAGTGGAGGTAATGTCATGGCTTGGGCTTGCATGGCTTCTTCTGGGACAGGCTCATTAATCTTCATTGATGATGTCACACACGATGGTAGCAGTACAATGAACTCAGAAGTCTACAGAAACATTTAAAGAAACAATTTAAAGAAAGATGCAACCAAAGTGAGTGGGAATAACCCCCCAAAACAAACAAGAACTGAAAGAGGCTGCTGTGAAAACCTGGAAAATCATCACAAAAGAAGAATGCGAAAGTTTAGTGATGTCAGTGGGTCACAAGCTTGATGCAATTAGTGCAAACAAAGGATTTGCAAATAAATATGAATTCTTATTCATTTAAATCTATTTTAAGTTTATCTGTTCCAATACTTTTGCTCACAAAAAAATGGTGGGTTCAGATAAAAGATGTTATCGTCTGAACTGTGTATCAGATCCAAATGGAAATACGTGGAAATAAAAGCTGAGATGTTGATCTTTTGTCTCATTGATTTTTTTGATGCCAAACCCAAATGCTTCTTTAACTTTATTCTTGGCACAAATCTTTGCTTTACTGGATGATGTAAGAACCTTCTCCCACTGGTTGTTGTTCAGCTGTTCTGTTCATCCCAAATGTTGCTCAGGAAGAGAGATTCCTTACAGTTAGACCTGCTTTGCTTGTTGGTGGATAGAAATGTAGTGCATAATTATTATTAATTATTATTAAGTCACTGTAGTTCATTTTTTCATTGATTGCTCTTTATTTAGTTTTCCTATTGAACACAGCTCATCATTTTTTTAAAATTAATGATTAATTGATTTTATATTAATATTTTCTTTAGAAATCACCCGAGTTGAAGATAAAACATGAACATTATAAGATAAAAGACAGACTGTCTGCTGTGGTTTTTGTTGACTCTAAGGCCCTTGGAGGCTGATGCAGTCAGCCATGTGTTCAAGGACGCTGCCATATACTTACTTTTTTGTCACATTTGTTCTATGCTGACAACAGACAGATTAGGGAAGCTGGTAATCATTTTGGTGGACTTCTTGACAGCATCTGGGACTTGAAAATAACAGAGAAGTTCAGAGTGTATAGTGGTTGTCAGATTGGTGGGTGTCAGTTCAATAATGGCAGGATACTTTGACGCATGGCCTTGCTAAAAATGATCTAGTTCCTCAGCTACATTGTTGCATTGTATTTTGCCTAATACAAGTTAGTTTAAGTGTGAAAACAATGGTTTTGCATATTGCAGCTTTTGGAAATTGTCCAGGTTTTCTCTTGAATTTTCACCATATTCTGTTTTTATTATATTTATGCATGATGGTGAATAAAGTTCCAGTTGGTGTGTGAACAATTCTGCCTTTACTTTTCTTTCGGAGACAGTCTTCAGTCAGAGAGAAATGAAGTGGTACAACTTCTTTTTTTTTTTTAATTCAAAGATTGGATTGGAATGACTAGTTGCGCTAACAAGAAGTCTTCCCACCACTCCAAATGGTTTGCCAATGTTTCCTTCTTCATTGATTGGTAGCTTTATGCAATTTCTTCTGCTGTCTGGAGTTTCTGTCAATTTTAAATTTGCAATTTCATACTCACTATGTCACCTCAGTTTTTGCTTTAGACAAGCAAACGTCTTTTTCGGGTTTTTGTTTTGGTTTTGTTTCAGAAGTAAACAAACAAACAAAAAACTAACTAAACCAAACTAATTAAAATGCAGATTGTATAGTACTATTATACTGTAGCCAGGTTTAAAATATATTTTTGTTAAATTTGCCACTGGCATTTGTTAAAATCTTTTAACTACTTTATGAATCCCGTGCTGTGTTCATTTCTCCATAATGCTTTTGATGAGTGGGTGGAATAAGGAGGCAAGGACATGATTTAAATTCAACATTGATTGATATCCACAACAAGCTGATTTTAATGTTTTTCATGACTAATTACTGTCGGAGTGTCCCAGCATGTCCACATCAATATTCCCCTCTTAGCATGGCCTGTCAGGATATGTAATTTCTTCCCATTCAGCTGCAAAACTAATGGAAGCCAAAGGTTGGCCACTGTCAGATAAGCTCTATTTAACCATTACCATTCTTGTAAAATCGGCTTCCAATGATCCCATCCTCAGGTATATAGAGGAGGCATGCCTCTTACATGTCTACATCCCCAATCATCCCACCCCACGCCCCAAACTCTAGAGTGTTTTTGACAATTAACTACAGAGATTTAGTTTTACTTGCTTCAAGCACAAACATGTCTCATTACAGTGCCTTCCACACGACTCTTCCACATCTAGTCCCACATTTTGCAGGAGTTTGTTCATCTAAATGTGTATGCATGTTTGAATGTGAGCTTGGGTGTATATTTATTGCATTTCCACCCCTGTCACTCATTCTCCCGTGGTATAATACAAGTAGTAGGCCAATACTATTATAGTGTCAAGTCATCTCTGCAGAGAAAAGCAGCTCACAGGCCTCCATAGAAAACAGAATAATTATTTTCCATCAAAGGAGATCACACCAGCATGGGTTAAGAGAGGAGAGCTCTGGAGGGAGCATGTGTTAATGTCATTTATGACTTTGCAAATTATGCATTATAGGCAAGAGCAGAGTTGAGACTCTGAAAACATAATTGCATTGATTTCTCAGTGATGTCTACAAATAATGACATTTCTCTTGATCCAGGGGAAGAACAGGATGGATCGTGAGGCCTGAGGTCACAGCCTCTTACATGCGCTCAGACTCTAGCTCATGATGCCTTTTAAAAACATTATATCACACAGTCGTAAACACCCAAACATTTGGCTACATACACATTCAGGTCATCATCTTCTCGCATCTAGCCCAGATACAGATCAAATTCACAGAGGCACGCATACAGAACACAGACAGACAAATCTGCATGGACCCCCCCGGCG
>JAVDPK010000146.1:655212-665807 GCA_034780415.1 Cichlasoma orientale | reverse complement strand
GTGTGTGTGTGTGTGTGTGTGTGTGTGTGTGTGTGTGTGTGTGTGTGTGTGTGTGTGTGTGTGTGTGTTTGTCTGTGCTGGACTGGCTATTTCTGGATTAGAAACCCTGATCATTGCTAATAAGATCAGACTCTCGTCAGCAGGATGGATGCTAGCCTTTTCTATTCACTTGTGCCATATTTCTTATGCGAGGAAATTAAACTTATATATTGCTCAGCATATTTGGCAGAGAAACACAATATAATATATTAAACTAAAGCCCTGTCCTTCATCAAGGTCCTTCTTATGGATAATGGCGAGCAGGTTGCGCTGATACGATGTTTCATGCACCATTATTCTCACTGCCAGTATATAACAAGACCTGATATAAAGAAGCTCCTGTGTACAAATCTCAAGTCATTTTCTGCTCTGACAGTACCTGTACTGCTCTGTACTCCATTTTGGAGTTTGAAGTGTTCATAACATCTGCTGTTTATTATTGTTCCAAACATTTTATTGTTTCATATGCATCCAGTGCACAGCCACTTGGGAGATCAGCTAAATAATTCTTTCAGAGGATTTCCTCTTTCTGAGTGCTGAATCTGTTTTTTTTAGGGCTGCTCAATATCACCGCAAGGGAGGTTCGACTAGGTTTTGTTTCTTTTGGTTTGGTTTTCTGGGACCTTTAGCCTAGTGGTTTAAAATCACTACTTCAGAATAAATCAGTTTACACAGTGTAGGCTGGAACCGCTGAAATGGTATAGCTGGAGCATAAAAAGCCCTATGCAAGGATGATTCAGAGAGAAAAGCTTCAGAAACAATGTTTCTGAATTAATACACGGTTTGTATTCTGCGCTCACAGTGTCTGGACAAAGACTTTACTAAAATATAACTGTTGGCAAGCTCCGAGAAGGTAAAATGACTCTTTAAGATGTTGGCACACCTTAAGTCTGAGGCATTGCTTATGTCCTCACCGTGCGGCAGGATGTCCAGACTTTCTTCTGCACGCTGCTGCTAATGTAAGGAAGATTAATGAGAATCTGCTGTCCCAGGACACAACTGGAATCAGCTAAGAGGTCTCCAGACTAATTGCATCTGCAAGAAGGCTCAACCATTAAAGTCTGTTTACCAGCTCAAAAATATTCAATAAAAAAAAAACACATTTTCTATATTTTTCAGTTTTCACTTCTGAAAGTTTCAGTGTAAAAACAGTCAATTGTCTAAGATTATGACACTGTCAAGTACGTATTTGTACTATTATTTGCAGAAGAAAACATTCTAGACTTCCCAGGTGTTACTTGGTTTTTCAGGGAAGTGACAATAATTTGCATTATAATGACTTTTAAGTGTTATACTGTTCCCTTTTTTAAAAGTTGCCACATATCTAGCAAGACACTAAACTACCTGTAACTGTTTTATTATTAGATGTCTCATGTGTTATATGAAGACAGTCGAAGCTAGGCAAAATTAATATGTGCAGAATGGCACGAAACACAAAACACAGAGAAAATAGTCTGCGTTAGTGTAGACATGTTATTGGCTTCATTATGTAACAAGCTAAGCAGAATACTCAACAGTGTGCTGATAAAATCGAGGTGTTTACCAGGCTCAAAGCACAGACGGATGCTTTTTGTTATTCGGCCAGTGTTTGACTTGTTAGATGACGCCGTCAGTCATCCAGAGTTGTTTGTTTTGTTCCGGGAAGGCTGTGCTATAAATTGCTTTTATAGGACAGCAGAAGCAGATGGTACACTGTCTTACTTATTAGACTAATGGCTGAGATGACCTGATTCCTTATTCTTTCTATAATGTAGCTCAATTTCCACAATGAGGGAACAACATTCCTTTTATTGAATCACTGACTGTTAACATTTACCAAAAAAAAAAAAGAAAAAACGATTAGGCTGCTTTTTCAACTGATATCAGAAAGAAGATGATGTGAGCTTAATCTGGCTCAGACATTACCGACATAAGAGAGTGAATGTTATGCAAGCAAAGTAATAAGACATTAAAATTCAGCAAGGACTCTCGCTTACCAAGTCCTCGGTGAGTCATCTGAGGAAAATTTCTTTCACAGCAATCTTTAATTTGGCAAATGTTTTACTGAA
This sequence comes from Cichlasoma orientale, assembly GCA_034780415.1. NCBI lineage: Eukaryota > Metazoa > Chordata > Actinopteri > Cichliformes > Cichlidae > Cichlasoma > Cichlasoma orientale. Next base: position 663,720 of record JAVDPK010000146.1, on the reverse strand, counting down.
CAGCACTCGGCCATTAGCGTCATCTTCTTATTTCTACTGTATATATATTTTTGTAATGACCAAAAGCAAAACATTAGTATCTTATTTGGTTTTTAATCTCATGTTTAATTCAAGTCAAAAGCACCCCTATCGATTCTTACAAATCAATGATCCCAGTAAACGTCTGCTCGCATGCTTCCTTGTTTCAAAGCGAGCAGACGTACGCACAAAGCTGTGTCAGGTGCAGGAGTCAGGTGCAAAGGAAGAAAAAAAATATAGCTTTATATAAAAATAAAGTCATTGGTTTTTGGACAAAAGCTTGACACAGAATGGTATAGATGTAAGCCAGAGTACCTGGCTGCTGCAAAGTGCAGGCAAATTCTAATGCATATTAAACTGAAAGATCACGTCTTCTTTGAATGTCTGGCTTCTGTGGCCTTTATGGTGCGCTGAGATGGGAAGTTCTTTGCAGAGTGGAAAGCCATAAATCAGTCACATAATGCTGCACCTCTTCTACACAGTCATTCCTTATGTTAACAACTATTACGTTTATTTGTACAAAATAAACCTTACCGTGCATCACGAGCGTGATTTCAGGGATCGCATTTTGGAAATGATGCCTTTTTTTCATGTGTGTTGACAGAGAGCATTCATTACAGTTGCAAGGAGGCTCTTCATTTTCCCAAATATTAGAGCGGTGATTCATATTTTAATACTTGTTTTCTCCACAGCCAAGTAGATCCCAATGCCCTAATTAAATTGTGAATGAATTATTCAGCTTTTCCTCCTCGTTAAATAAGCAGGGAGTGCAGGTTATGTGACAGGAGAGGGATGCAAATGAAGTGGAAGAACAAGTGGAAAGGGGAAAACATGTGGGCAAAATATACTTACACCACCATAAACTCATACCATATCGACTACAAATTCTGTTTGGATAAAGCTATTATAATACACGTACCACTGTTGCACTCAGTAGCTAGCAGTAAGTTTAAGTATGAACTTGAAGCTGTGGAAATTAAAACCAAAATGAGACCTTACTAATGGCAGCTTGAGGAAAGGTTCTTTTTTGGGCGCTTCTGAGTATTGATTTACACCAGTAGTGTCACAGTCACAGCTTATCTTGTGTGGGCCAGCCGCCGTATATCAGTATAAGTAACAGGCTGTGTGGTTTTAGCAGTTTTGATCCCTGTGTAGATTTGGATCACTGATAGACCTTAATCTTTACACCCCGTGATAAGATTTCCTCTTCAGCAGTGATCCAGGTGAAGAAAAATGTGAGGTGTCATACTCTTTCTTTCTAAGTGCTGAATTACAAGACTGAAAGGTGCAGCCATTTTCCAAGTCTTTGAATTCAGTGCATTCAGTGAATGTTACCTCATTGCATCATCCTTGTGATCCCCGTGGGCACCACAGTTAGTGGACGACGCAGTCAGAAATGCTCAGTCGCAGCTCTGTGTAAGCCGTGCAAGGCCTGCCTTTATAAATACACTTTTAAAAGTGTTGAAATGTCTTCTGGATGTCCCTGCCAGATCGAGGGGAAAAGTGTTAGAATTGCTCTGCATGCACAGTTGGAAAACCATGAAAGAACGTGTCCGCTTTCTGCTATTCGTGCACTTAACGCATTTGCACGTGTTCAACAGTAATGCATTTCTACATTCCATATTATATTTGTTGCAGAGTACAATTCAGTAAATTCATTGTTTAGTTTGTGATCACATTAAAAGTTAATGCTTTCTTTTCCCCAGGGCCAAATTATTCCGGGGAAAGAAAATACTCGGGGATTACGACATCAAAGTGGAACAGGTACTTTCATCGACCAAGTGATATCCATTTCAAGTGTTTACTGAGAACAGAGTATGCAAGTTCATAAGTTCAAACGCACCGTCTTCTTTTCGAATTGTCAATTCCTCAGGCTGAATTCAACGAGATCAATGTCGTAGCTCATGCCAATGGAACCTGCAATGTTAACATGCAGGTTCTCAGAAATGGAACCAAGGTTGTCAGGTAAGACACATGCAAACACATATAAGATTTTTTTAAAAAGTACTGTTTTAGCTAAATGTTTTATGGAAGTGGATTGGAATTTCTAATCTTACTCAAAGTACAAACCACATCTAACCATATATTCACGCAGTACTTTATTCTGTACACTTTGATTTCTTTATCTACCTCATATCCATGGTTAATTCATCTTCACCGATTAACCTAACATGCACTGGACTGTGGGAGGAAGCTGGAGTAACTGAAGGACCCACACAGACACAGTGAGAACATGCAAACTGCAAAAGGAACAGTGCTCATCACTGCTGTGCTGTGTTTATTTTACAAGCAAAACTAACAAAGAAAGAAAAATATATATTTTAACTGCATAAGTCATTACCTTAGTTTTGCTTTTTGACAATCAAAATTTACACACTGACAGTCCCGACCTGTTTATCTACATTGTTATCGGCACTTTAAATAATCTGTCATTTTTATGGTGAGTTTTTGCCACATCTCTGCTGTAATTCTATTTTCTAGGTCATTCAAACCAGACTTTGTGCTCATTCGTCAACATGCCTTCAGTATGACCCAGAATGAAGATTTTCGCAACTTGATCATCGGCCTGCAGTATGGTGGTGTACCAAGCATTAATTCCCTGGAGTCCATCTACAACCTGTGTGACAAGCCGTGGGCGGTATGCAATCAGCAGCCAGGGAGTGCATTACTGTAGAAAAATGTAGCAGGCAGATTGACAGTAATGCTGATCTTTTCTGAATGCCTGCGTTCTGGATCTGCATTTCATGTATTATATAAAGTTATGTGTGTCTGTCTGTTTAACTTCATATGTGTGAAGTTTGCCCAGCTTATCAACACCTACAGAAAATTGGGTCCTGAGAAGTTCCCTCTGATTGAGCAGACTTTTTACCCTAACTACAAGGAGATGGTGAGAACTGTGGCATCACTTTTCTACTGCATAAACTGCAAATTTCTGTATTTGTTAATGACTTGTATGAAAGGATAACGTGAGAAATAACTCAAATTATACCTCATTACTTTAGGTAAGCATGCCATCATTTCCTGTTGTTGTGAAGATCGGACATGCCCACTCTGGTATCGGAAAGGTATACAAATATTTCCTGTTGTAGTAATATGAAAGTGTTGCTGTTGTGGGTACTGTTCATTAAAGCAACTACATTTAAGTCCCTTTTTTTTTCTATATTTTGCTGTTTTCTGTCTTACTATGTTGTGCACAGGTGAAGGTGGACAACCACAGTAAGTTCCAGGACATAGCCAGTGTTGTGGCTCTTACCCAGACATATACCACCACAGAGCCTCTCATTGACTCCAAGTATGACATCAGAATTCAGAAGATTGGCAATGACTACAAAGCCTACATGTACGTAGAATTACACTGTCGTTATTTAGCATTATAACAAAAAGCAGAAGAAAAGCTGAATTTGCTCTAATTTGTGTTCTTTACTCACATCAGGAGAACTTCTATATCTGGTAACTGGAAGACCAACACAGGCTCAGCTATGCTTGAACAAGTGGCCATGACTGATAGGTGAGCGTGCTACAGTCTGTTTCATTTTGACATAGTGAATGTCCTCAGTTTAAAAAAGACGTTACGCTGTCAGGTACGCCTCGCTAGTATCGGGTTAAACCGCCTTTTGCCGTGTGAACTGTCTTAATCCTTCAGATCACAGACTGAACAAGTTGCTGGAAGCATTCCTCATAGATTTTGGTCCACATTGACGCGATAGCATCACACAGTTTCTGCAGATTTGTCGGCTGTACATTCACAATGTGAATATCCCATTCCACCACATCCCAAAGGTGCTCTAGTGGATTGAGATCTGGTGACTGTGGAGACCATTTGAGTACACTGAACTCATTGTCACGTTCAGGAAACCAGTTTGAGATGATTTGAGAACCATGTCCACCCCCTTTTTTACTGCACAAGTGGAAAATTTCTGTATTAGAAGATGGATACACTGTGACTGCGAATGCAAGGCAGGATGGAGCCATGCTTTCACGTTGTTTAATGCCAAATTCTGCCCCCACCATCCAAGTGTTGCAGCAGAAGCTGAGACTCATCAGACCAGGCATATTCATTTTTTACTGACAGGAGTGACACCTGGTGTAGTCTTGTGCTGCTGTAGGCCATCTGCTTCAAGGTTTGACATTCAGAGATGCTCTTCTTCAAACCTTGGTTGCAACAAATAGTTATTTTAATTACCGTTGCCCTTCTCAGCTCTTTGGCATCAACAAAACATTTCCACCCAGAGATGCTCAGCTTGAACTCATCTTGATCATGTCTACGTGCTTAAATGCATTAGGTTGCTACCATGTGACTGGCTGATTAGAAATTTATGTTAGTTGAACGGGTATACCTAACAAAGCGGCCGGTGAGTGTATGTATTATCCTATTTATGTCTCATTATGCTCTTAGTGGTTTCAAGTCATATATATATGTATTTTTTTTTTTTTTTGGTTAGGTACAAGATGTGGGTTGACACCTGCTCGGAGATTTTCGGGGGTTTGGATATTTGCGCAGTTAAAGCTATCCATGGGAAAGATGGCAGAGATTTTATCACTGAGGTAGGAGCGTAGGGTGACTTAAAATGAACGTCACATCATTTATACTAAGACAAGCTTTACATGAATCACTGCCCTCTGCTGTCTCTCCACTATAACCCTCCTCCGCGTGGCACAGGTGGTGGGTTCTGCCATGCCCCTGGTAGGGGAACACCAGGCTGAGGATCGACAGCTCATTGCTGACATGGTGCTAGCAAAAATGAACGAGTCAGCAGAGAAAGAAGCTAATGCTCCCAAGAGACCCACCACCATACAGCCATCCCAGGTATAGCAACACACACAGGCAGAGCAATTAGGAGCAGGAGGCTTGTGTAAGTTTAGTGTAATTGCTGTTCTTGCTATTTTTGTTTTTGGACATTATCAGTGGTGTATACTACTGGATTAAAATCTTTCTTTCTTTTTTTTTTTACCAATTCATAATCTTCACCATTACCATTGCATCAGTAAATTTATATTTTTTCATGTTTTCAGGGGGCTGGCCAGAAGGGAGAGATTACCGGTGAACCCACCAAGAATGGTGCTGGGCGCCCTCCTCAAGGTTGTCTGCAGTACATTCTTGACTGTAATGGCGTTGCAGTGGGTCCAAAACCAGTCCAGGCCAACTGAGTAACCCAGGAGAGTGAAGGTATCTGCGAGTCTTTATAACAGCGATGTACCTTAGCTGAACACGCACAGACGTGTGTGTGTGTGGATGCTCATAGCTGGAGTCAAATCTTGGTGGCGTGAGCTCAGTACAGATGAGTGCTGGCCTGGACTGTGTTTTTAACTCTATGCAGTGTCAAAACGTACTGTCTACTTGTTGACCTGTTGATTTGTGTGCTTTTATAGGACACCTGTGTTTCAGTAGCTGTGGTTTTCTTTGGGGCTGTCGTTGATGATATAAAAAGCAGATTGTGCCTACACTGAGTTCAGTGCTACTCTGTGGTACCCGTTTAACCCAGCTATGGATCTTTCATTTGCCCCTCCCGCCCCCTTTTCTTTTGTTTTGGTGTGTACCTTTAAATATTGTTCAAACTGTGGACGACTGTACAGTTTGAAACTTGTGTATATCCCAATACGTATACAGTAAGTGGGTGTGTATGGTTGTAGTAGTGATTATTTTCATACTAATGCTAATAAATATTTTTTTTTGTTTGTTTCTGCATGATTGATAAAAAGTTAGGTGCAAGTCAGTTATAAATGTTTGATCAAGTGGGATGTTCATGTAACATCGCTGTATTTATCTAAGCTGTGTTCCCTGTGATTCATGCATTGTGAATGTGTCATAAGAAATGCATATTACAAGTTGTACAGGATACACATACAGCAGAGACATACAGTATATTGCCTTTCCTAAATCATTTTTTTTCTTCTTTTCCATTACTAGTTTCACTAGAAAAGAGATTATATAGAGTTTTAATAGATATTTAATCAACAATAGAATTAGTCAAAGATTTATTGATAATTTTATTATGCAGATGGTGTGTGGGTGTCTACACACACAACTTCAATATATTTTGAACCAAAGAATATATCGGTTACTTTCAATCATTCTTTGCACTCCAGTAACCCACAATGTAAGTACCGGTGATGAGACCAGTAATTCTGCGGCCGTCACATGGAGTGTACAATTTAATCACCGCTCCAGGATAACACTTATGTTTTCAAATTGTCCGTTGTAAATCACGCAGCAGCGAACTGATGCCGCATTCAAACTGTTGTTGTCTTTTTGCAGCCAGTTGTGTGGAGGCAGACATTATTTCTGATAACAAAAAGCTGTGTAATGTACGATCTGCCCCCTCCATTCCTCGCTCGCTCTGGAGATCGGCTATCATTGGAGGTGTTGCTATGACAACAATGCGAGTGTGCTGAGATTCAGTGTGGATTCCGGTAGTGGTACTGTGTCCCCTTTACTGCCATTCAAAGATTCCTGTGAGTTGCTGGAAATAGCAATAACATTTTTTTTTTTTTTGCCTTTTTTAGTTCAATAATGTGTTTTTTTTTAATCAGACCAATCATCGCACTGATTTGAAAAAGCTGTCGTCATCCATGCTTTGAATTGTTTTAAAACGAGTGGGTTTTTTTTTTTACACAAATGTCACAATTGCTTGTTGTCCAGTGGCTTTTGTGGAAGCCATTTCCTATATCTAACACACTAAACGGTGTAACAGCTAAAAAGCAACCAAATCAACTGTAAAAAGAAATCTGTACCATTTTCCAACGATTTGTTTGTAACAACAGTAGAAAACATGTTCAGCAAGTTCTGTGTGCAATCTTTTTCTAAGTTGTATAAAGTGCCATTGTAACTGTGAGCGTGTCCTTGTAAAAGCCATGCCTGCGGCTTTATGGATGTATTGTTCTGTTTAATAGGAAGTATGCCATGACAATGATTTTCAAAGGAAGAACGTGCAGAGGAACCCCATCAGTAATAGCTGCATGGTCAGTGATTGTGATTAGACAGTAACTAAATTATACCTGGCCGTGTTTATTTGGTCGCTGTGTCGAGGTGGAACTTCTGTCTTCAGGCCTAGCGGACTGTACCTGTTAAAGGCCATGGTACTTTTGAGAACAGGGTTGAGCCGTTCATATCAAGATCAGAGTACAATACATTGCGGAGGAAAAAATTCCTCTCTGGCTATTCCACCTCTGTCGCTGGCAATAAAGCTTCCTTTGCAATATATGCTTGGTCTGTGTCCTCATATCTGTTGTGATGCGATTTTAATGATTTTGTTCAGTAAGGAAACACTGGGTAATGTAACAAATGTATCTAAATTACACAGTCTAGTAGACAAAAGTTCAGCTGCTAAGCACGCACACTGCGATGCTTCCAATGCATGAAATTATGTGTGTATTGTGAAAGAGATTGTGATAATATCTCCTCTGCTTTGTGCCTTCATATTGTGCTGTTTGTCTTATATGTTGAGAATGTGGCATACTTTATTTGTATCAGATGAAGTTCATGAATAAAACAGTAATCTTGGAGAACTGGCTAGTCTACATATGAACATATATAACATATAAAACGTCCATTTATAAATTATGACTATCATAATTATTACTTTCACAAAAGCCCACTCTAAAGCTGATCTTCGAATCTTCCATAAAAGATCAAAAAAAACAAAGCTTAGCAGATTTGTAAGACTGTGCACCAAGATAGTTATTTATCATATTATTATATTATTAGTATATATTATTTAGATAGTATATTAAACTCTTGCATTAATTCACACAAACACAAATACTGATTGACTGCACCTAAAAAGTCACAATTTTCCTGTCTCAGTAAATCCCAGTTTCTGAGGAGTGCCTCTGGAATGAAAAACATGTCCTTTTTTCCTGCATTTCCAGTGAAGACACAGCAAACGCTGAGACCATCTGCAACCTGAGGAAGTCTTTTGCAAGTCTATTTTCTGAAAAATAAAAAAAAAAGAAGCAATTTTCCCCCTGTATCATTCAGCATGTTGCAGGATAAACAGAAAAGTGTTTGTCAAAGTGTGCTGAGTCCTGCCATAAAACGACAAGTATAACAACAAGACCGTCTGACTTGTGAATTTCTGATTGCAATGCTTGCGATATATTTTAGGTGTATACACTCTGCAATCCACAGGATCAACTGTTACCTGTTATAATCAATATTACAGTCATGAACATACTGTCACGGTTTGGGCTGTGTGGTGAGGGAATGGTAGGATCCAAATGCAGGACGCGTGCACTGGAGCTTAACTCAAAACAGCTTTATTTGCTGGAGGCTCACAGGTGAAAAACAAAAACTCGAAATAGAACAAAATCTCAACCAAGGCTGGAAACACAAAACAAGCCTGGGAGAACAAAGGGGAAACTAAACTAGAAAACACACAGCAAGGAGGCATAACACTGACGACGACGCAACAAGGAGCAGAAGAAAACTGAGGGCTTAAATACACACAAGGAAATCAGGTCAAGTGGAAACAACAGGGAACAACAGGTGAA
>JAVDPK010000146.1:597617-653177 GCA_034780415.1 Cichlasoma orientale | reverse complement strand
CTGTTGAAAGTAACTAATAAAGTAACTTGTAATCTAACTTAGTTACTTCTAAAATTAAGTAATCAGTAAAGTAACTATGTTACTTTTTAAAGTAGTAATCGGTAATCAGTAGTCAGACTACTTTTTCAAGGTAACTATGCCATCGCTGCTGGTAAGACTGAAATCCATCTGCTGACAAAATAGCTGATGATTATTTTTCTGTAAATTAACTGATTTAATCATTTCAGCTGAAGAATGAAGGAACACAGAAATATTGAGCTTTATTGTTGCCATCTGGTGGTGAAGTTGAGGTACAAAAGGCCTAGAATAGTATCTGCATTTTTAAGACTGCATAAGTGTGTCTTCACGTTTTCACAGAATATATTTACTTGCATTACAATCAGAAAATCATCAACTATGTAGATAAATATTAAAAATAATGGCTTTGTATTTATTATTACTCATTATTTATAGGGGGTAAAAGCCCTGACAGAGAGAGGCAAGGAGCTGTCTGGCAGACATCACATAAATCAAAGATTGTTTGAGGTTGTTTATGAAGTTACATTAGTATAATGTCAGAGGAGAACACATCTTGTTGTGCCCTTTGGGTCTGCACTGTCTGGAATTGCATAGTCTATTTCAGTATCATAACAGAAACAGGCCTTAAGGAGGCAGGTTTAGCAATGTGCTTATACACTTTAATGAAAGAGGTGTAGACTGAAGCTTTAGATTATTATACCTGCCCTTTTTACATACAGCAAATTCTGGGTGGCAACAATTTTTATTGAATTAGATTCAACTAAAACAAAGACCAAAGAAACTAATAGCTTAAGTTAGCGGGAAAGCAGCCACTGACAGACTTCATTAGGATTTTGGACTCTGGAGGTGGAGAAACTGCATTCAAGTTTCTGTGGTAAATATTAAACCTTTTATTTTTGTATTCAAATATTGTCTCAAAAGATTTAACTCAATATACTTTTATATAGAAATAACTGTTCATTTTTGTTAACTGTGTCAGGAATGTTTTGCTGACTTGTTTTGAATTTGAAAATAATTGTGATTTGGGTTTAACGTGACTTAAGCTTTACAGTTTAGTGAATATTAAAGTTATTTTTGGCTATGATACTAAGACCAGTATTCATAAATACTAATGTTAGCCATCTGTTTCTCATAGGGTTTATGGCTGTGACTGCTAATTAGCTAACGCGCTAAAGTCAGTTATTTATAACTGACTTTTTTTTTGTTTTGTTTTTTGTTGGGTACCTACTTATATATAAGTAGGTACCCAACAAAAAAAATTCAAAGTCCTCTATTCTTTTTTTCTTTTTTTTGGTTCAATGGAAGCCTCTGAGAATCAGAAACACGTTTTTGAATTATTGAAAAATTCCAAAAAATTGACTGAGACATGGCAGTTCTAATGAGAGTGACTTTCACCTTATTTGTCTCAGACATTGCATTACAGAAGTGCATAGTTAAGGGCGGGTCCTCATATGTAATCCATCCATCCATCCATTCTCTTCCGCCTATCTTTTGGGGGTGGGGGAAGCCTATCCCAGCTATCACAGGGCGAGAGGGGCACACCCTGTACAGGTCCTTTCTAGTTTTTTCATTAGTCATCAGAATAATACAAAACTTTGGCTCTGAGGGTTTTTGGCATGGCAAATCATCTGAGCTCATCAAAACTGATAAAAAATAAAAATAAAATGTGGGTTTCCATGAAAACCAATGTTGGGTAACACCTGCATACAATAATACCCTATTTGAATTCACATTTGTAAATGTTTGTATATACTCAGATATTGATGCAATTATTTTTGGAAGCATAAGACTTAGAAATATATTCAGTGCCCTACCAGCACACATAGGTGGGCCCCATATGGGATAAGTAAGGGCGAACATTATGGGCCCCATAAGGTCTTGTCTGCGGTTTCCATGCTGGCCCTACAGGTGTTTGCCTACATAGATATTAACAGGCCCTGAATATGTGTTCATTGGGACCCAGATTGTTAACTTACATGAGGCCCATGGATGGTCCATGCATAGCCCATGCGTGCACGGGCTATGCATGCATGCAACATGCATGGGCTTTTGATGTTGGTGCTTCCTCCTCCTGACAACAATCAACATGCATGAAAGAACACTAGATGGAGCTATTGTAAGCCAGGAAAGTAGGGCAGTTAGGACCTGTTGATTTCATTTTAACCAGCTTCTGTGGCTTGTCAGGATGCAGAAATAGAACCGATAAACACATATAGAAGACGTGTAAAAATAGATGACTAGTGGTTGACCTAATACTTTGCTTTTATTGTGTTGCTCTACTTTTGATCGCATCATGCTTTTGAAATGAGCAGAAGTAACTCAAAAAGCTTCCATCCTGTGTGCTGCTGTCCTCAATGCAAAGGGCCGTATACAATCAAAACACTTTCCACATTTAGATTGCAGTAAATTTTTTCCATATTTACTATAAATTTGCTCTTGGGACTAAACCAAATTAAGTGGTCCTGCCCAGCAGGAACGGCATGTTGGATGTTTACACTAAAACAAAATATAACTGTCCTCTCTCTTTCCACCACATGTCCCTCCCTTGCTGAATGATTGTTGTTCCACTGAGCCTGCCAGTGGCTATACAGCGCACAGTGTCATCAGCCAATGGTGGAATCCCTTGGTGGGGTGTCTGGACTGAATCCCTTGTGAGGTTGCACCACGTTGCCACTGCTACAGCAAACATTGCACCACGCCACAACGTCTTGCACATGTGTGGGATTTTGCTGTGCTAGTGAACAAGAATTGAGGCAGTAATAATGCCTACATCACCTGCTTCCATTGCTGCACTTAAATGTATCGTTCATGTTGATTGATCAATATACAGTCAGGTCCATAGGTATTTGAACAACATATTTTTGTACTTTGAATCCCATTTTCAGAGGCTTAAAAGTAACTGGACAAACAAACAATTTTAAATATAAAAACTATTGAAAAACCTTTGCAGTCAATGACTGCCTGAAGTCTAAAACCTACAGACATCACAGCAGTTGCCTTTAGTTGCTGCTTGTTTGTGGGTCTCTCTGCCTTCGGTTCGTCTTCAGTAACTGAAAAGCATGCTCTTCTGGATTGGGATCAGGTGACTGGCTTAGCCGTTGAAGGATATCCAGTTTCTCTGCCTTGGGTTGCTTTTGCAGTGTGCTTTGGCCAATACCCATGTGCACTGTGAAGCCCCACCTTGTATCTTTTGCAGCATTTGGCTGAATCTGAGCAGACAGTATAGCCCTGTACACTTCAGAATTCATCCTGCTACTTCTATCAGCAGTCACATCATCAATAAACACCATTGAACTGGTTTCACTGGCAGTCATATAAAGACAGTGCCATAAGACTGCAAGGCCAACACTTGCCATTAAATAACAAGGTAACAGGCCATGAAACTGCTCGTCAGTCAACCATCCAATTACTTTTGAGTCATTTAAATAGAGGACCATGTATAATACAATTTTTTTTGTTGTTGTTAAACCCCCTGAATTAAAGTCTGGACTTCTATTAAATCTTGACTGATTTAAAACCCTCTGTGTGGCAAAATCACACACACAAAAACAAACAAACACCTATGGACCTAATTGCTTCCGCAGCAGTTAGAAACATGATACATGCAGTCTATTTTGGCAATTGAATTTAACTTAATTTTTATTAAAATATCGAATAAACAACTTTCTCACCAAGTTCACAATAAAACATTTAACTGCCTGAAAGTGACATGGTAACCAAAAACAAATTAGTTTCCAAAGAATTTTAAATATTTAAGACAACTGCCTAATGTCCAGCTCATGATAACCTAACAATGTAAGAACTGATATAAGGACGTGTGGGTATCCGTTTACTCAGACGTACGAAACCTTTGTGCAGACTGCTGAAACCATCGTTTTTCCTTTGAAAATGTGCATGTATCCAACATCATTTATGCTAGCTGTCTGACAGGCTATAAGCCATCCAAAAGGACCCCCAAAAATAAAAGACAATTAAAAGAAGTCAAAAACAACAACAACAAAAAAAAAGACAAAAAGAATTCCCCACATCTACTCCATTATCATTTAAGACAATGCAAAATCAACTACTACTGTGCAACTAAATGGACTACATCCAACCGCTTTGTGATAACAGGAGGTGCTGAAGTTGTGCAGGATCTTAATCCAGGCTTCATTTCCTCTTAAGGCAGGTAAGCTTAGAAAGTCCTTTTCATCAGGGAACAGGACATTCTGATAGAAGGACAGGCTTCACATCACGGAGCCCAAATCGAGAGACGCATCTGTCTTGAGCTTTCTTCAAGGTCCATTCATGGTTGTCTTAGGTAGGTGTGCGTGCATTTATTTACAAGTTATACCAAACACAATGCCAGCATGAAGCACCGGCATACATTTAAAATATATATGGTAATAACTAAGGCATCACCTTGATGTATCGTATGCCCGCCTCTTCATGTGTACATCAAAATGTAATCCAATATCCATCAATCCCTTCAACAGTTACAGATGCACTTCCCTCTCTCCTTTTTCTCACATATTTTATTGATTTACATGTATGTATGATTTGTATGACTGGATGTGTGTCCGTCGATCTATGTTAGCATCTTTATGGAGAGAATTTGGGAATACTGAATGTTTGAGGAGGAGGCGGCGAAGCGTAAGCAGAGGAGGAGGGGTAGTGCTGTCTGAGCCACTAAAAAACAGGCACTCTGGTCAGAGTACAGGCATTAATATCCTCAGTGTGAGTGGCTCTGTGCAGGGACGGTTCTGAGGCACTGCGGTTTATCTTAGGGAGGGCATGCTGGAGAAGCTCAATGGAGGACAAGATCTAAAAATACATTTTAAAAAAAGCAGGAGAAAAATAAAGATTACGAGTTAAACAAAACACTTGCAATTTAGCTTGACAGTCTACAATTGCCATGAAAGTAGTTCACCTGTGGAAACAGTGGCCTCTCGTCCTTGGACTTCTTGATGCAGTCAGCCACCAGCCTTTTCATGGCTTTGGGGCAGTTCTTGTAGAGCTTACTGAGGTCTGGAGACAAATAGCCTCTTCCCACCATGTAGATAATCTAATAGGGGGAGTCACAAAGAGCAGATGATTGAGTAGAACAGCAATCATATTTTAAAGCATTTTGGAATTGAACAATTGATTAAAGCCAGTACATTTGTAGGGGACATCTGATCAGTCCATCTCAGAGATATATAAATATGGCCAGTGAGTCCAACACTGGAGCTATTGTGAAGATATGAGTGCACGATGCTACAGAGATAAAGGATGACACGTACTCTATGCGCTTGCCAGATCAGCAGTGTTCAAAGTCATTCTACAGTATCAAGGAGAACAGAATACAAAAGTGGATCATAACACTTACTGGCACACACTGTGCAGAACATTAAATGCATTTGAATACAGTAAAGTAAATTGAGTAAGAAGCCAGAATTGACCCAGGCCAGGTCTCATGGACTATGAGGACAAAAAAAAATTAAATTAAAAACCTAAACATACACATATGCACACCCATGCGCCAGTTTTCTCACACACATACAGTGTTGTGTTACGGGATCTAAAATTAGGCCAGTGGCTCCATGGCGCCCGCCTCTGTTCCACAGTGGGCCTTGGGCCAGCTCCACAACCCCCTTCAGACAGTGACACAGTGTCTTTCCACCACCTTCCAGGCTAGGTTTGCAGAGAGCTACCGCTTAGACATGTGTCTGATTGTGGGCATACAGTACTGGAACCCTCAGGTTAACCCATGTGTAATATTCCAGTGGAGCCAGTGGAGTGGAAAACAAAAACAGAAGGGACTTCAGTCTTAATGTCATCCAGCATGCAGGGATATGTGGTTAAGCCACTGTTATGTGGCATACAGCTTTATATATTTAAACGTCTTTACCTGATCTCTATTTCCTATCTGGGAGTATGGGAGCTCTCCTGTCATGAGCTCAAAGAGAACAATTCCATAGGAATAGACATCAGACTGGAAGCTGTAGGGATTGTTATCCTCCATCCGCATAACTTCAGGAGCCTGCAAATATACAACAAAAAATAGACAAGTCAGGCTGGAGACCTCTGCAACCCAAAGGTTTGAAAAAAAAAAAGTCTACTTGTTGCTATAGTGGAATTAACCCTTTTACCATACACTTTTCCCACTTTTTAAGCAGCTTTAAAAGCATTTAAAATCATCCGATTCCTCAACGACTGACAGTACCAGCTTATTCCAACTTTTCATAAAATCTATGAGGATTACACTGAGAAAAACCGAACAAGGTTTGAATCAGCAGCATGGTGCGCTGCTATCAGGCAGTGTGTTACTAACCATCCAAAGAATGGATCCAGAAGGTTGCTCCACCTGATGTGAACCGCTCCACCTTGCTTTCACTGTAGCAAGACCAAAGTCCCCAATTTTTACTGTTAGCCCTTCATGCAAGAAGATGTCTGCACTGCTGTCAAGGAACCTCAGCTAAAACGCACCAGAGGAAAGACATCCTATACACTAGGAGGATTACAGGGGGCACATTGAGCGGTTTTATTTTCATTGATATACACACAAAAAACAATAGAAAGGATACTGTTTGATTTCATGTCACGGTGAATGATGTTCTTTGCATGAAGATAGCTAAAAAAAAATGAGGAGAAATTTATTATAGCTCTGCTATTTTTATTTGGTTTTAAGAGAGAAGCAACATTCAGCACAACTTACTCCATGCCCTGAGCAGTCTGCCTGGCGATATCGATGAGCTGGATCATCTTAAAATTTGTCTCCAGCACATGAATGTGTTTGTAGAGGCTGCTACCCTCACACCACTGTGTCACAATGGCCAGGTTGTCCTTAGTCATGTAGCCCATGAACAACAGGATGTTAACATGTCGTGTTTTCCTGTGAACAGATGCAGAGGGGAAGAGGAAATCACCATATCAAAAGATAAGACAAAAGTTAGAAATGACGATGGTTCAACAAGAATTCAACAGTGTATAATATCAAAACAGCTGAAAACCGTTGCTAGTCAGAAAAAAAGTTTTACACAATTTCTTACCTGAGGACTGCCACTTCATTTCTGAATGCCTGGAACTGCTCTGGTGTAGGGTCTGTCACCTTTAAAATCTTCACTGCTACATCACCTACAACAAAAATACTCAATGATAAGTGTGGTATGAAGATGCAGCAGTGTTACACCTGGCAGTGTGTGGCATAAGAATGCATTCCTACCATGCCATTTTCCTTTGAACACAGTTCCAAAGGAGCCAGAACCGATGTGAGAGTGCAGATAAACCTCACTGGCCTCAATCTCCCAGTAGTAACTGGAGTCCCGCTTATCGCGAGGCCTCTGAATAAACAGAAATCAACAAGATGCAACTGATGTCACACAAACTGGACATATGCTTTTATCATAAGGCATTATTCTGAAAGACAGACTGCAGCAATGTCTGCTGTTATTTACTATACTTCCAATGTACAAGACAAAAACACAGAACTTACTATTTTATTTTTCTCCTGAGTGTTGAAGGATGGGGCTCTCTCTCGCTGGGCAGGTGCAGGGGTTTTGGACTGGGACTGGGTCCAGCCTGTAGGACTCTGGTTGGGTGAACTCCCCGCTTCAGGAATACAAAGCAAAAGAGAATATAGGACTTAAGGATACAAGACTTAACCTGTGCCCATATCATTCACTATGTGCTATATAGACATACCATCTAATCAAGGTCATTCTTAAGAGCAGTCTAGATTTTCTGTGAAAAATGCGATGGTAGCTGTGGCTCAGTCACCATATCAACAAAACACTAGAGGGAGCAGGGGATGGCCAGATACTGAATCAGTCAAAATAAGTTCTGAACTATTTGTTTACCACAATCAAAAAAGGAAACTGAGGTGAGGAAGAAAGCCCAAAAGTATGTCATGAAGCTAATGAAATGCAGAGTAGGCCACTTACCTGAGTCATGATCACGCATTGCATCCTAAAGAGACAAAAGACCACAGGCAAAGTTTTTGTTAGTTTGTGCAAACACCAAACCTCGTGCTGTGCTGTCGCTCATGGTTTGACTGCAGCTCTAAGATGTGAATGCAGATAGCCTGTTTGCAAGGCATGCCATTGAGACTGCACACAGACACTCTGCTTTCTAACCTTTTCTGGACTCTCAGGTGAGGCCTCAACAAAAGACTGGGAGAAGTGCACAATACCTACTTTCCTCTTCAGCCAGAATCTATGGCACCAGGAGCTGGGGGAGGTATTCAGGCAGTCTAGCTACTCCCCAGAAGGGTACAAAACAACAGGCCAGTGAGGAGACAGGAAGGAAAGGGACAGAGCAAAGGAAAGTGAGGAAAGAACAAAGACAAAATGGATTTCCAGGTTTCACCTGGACAGAAATTGGGGGAAAAAAACTCTACAAAGCATTTGAAACTAGAGAGCTGATTTTGCAAGAACAGCAGCTGCGATAAAGCAGAAGCTAGAACTAACCAGTGGGAAGTCAATTGTCACAGATAATTTAAAAAAAAAAAACTTGCTAAAATATGATGCCATTGGGCAGAAAAATAGACTGAGCTCTTCCAAGTGGCTTATTTAACAGACAGGTAGATAAGAAGTAGAAAAAAGCAACATGAAAATAGCTGGAATGCCTGAGATGAACATAGGAGGGCAAGAACACTTGCAGGCACAAGATATTTTAGGAGTGGCTGCCTGAACCTACAGGAGTACCCAAGGGGCCCATATGGTGTGTAGTTACCTCAATCACACTGCTGTCCACAGGCAGAGTAGTGCTAACCATGTGGACATTTGGTGTAGAAGTGGAGCGCTGCCTCTGAGAGAGACCACCTCCAGTGGGTGGTGTGTAGTTGAAGGCATGAGGAGTAGAATAGCGGTAGGCTGAGCTGTGAGGGAGAACAAGATTTAAATATTAAGAATGAGCTCGTTTTAGCGTCACTGCTTCAGATATACAAACCACTAACACTTAACAGAAACACAAACTGAATTCTGTAACTTCTTTAAAATTTGGGCCAGCTTGGGTGTGGTTATAGTTAGTGCAGGGGCTTTCTGGTTTCATTTCTGTCAGTTTACTCCCCTCCCTTTCCCAATTCCCAACTCCCATTTTTTTTGTGTTATGCCATCAACAGATGCCTAACACACAAATTCAAAAACAACATACTATGCTGTAACCAAGACAAAAAAAACCAAAGGGGAATTAAAAAAAAAAAAAAAAAAAACACATTACAGGGAAGTAGTTGTTGGCCAATTTCATTGTGGCCATCTCCTCATACCATTTTTGGCGAACTTGAAATTGCAGAGGTATTTTGTCCTTGATGTTTGCCAAGATCAGCGTTGGCTCAGTTGAAAAGAACAAAGCTCACAAACATCCACAGAACATAAAGCTGGTCTGACTTGAGATGTTCAGGCAAGAAAAATGAAAATTTGAACACAACTTGCACATAACATGCATAAATGAAACTTTCTGTTTTGAATTTATTCAGGGGTCTTGGTACACCTACTGTTACAAGACTAGCTATAATGTACTGTAGCTGCTGGTTAAAATTGGGACAGCAGAACCCTAGCTGCAAGACGCATATAAACTGAGATTATATTATATCACACCCGCAAACATGGAGAGCACTCTTTGGGCACAATCCCCTTTTTGGCAATATCCAGCTATGTTTCAAAAGAGTATTGGAGTGAATGCGCTACACGGAACAACTTGATACTTTGTAAGTGCTAATTTGGCAGCTCGGAGTGCTTTTTAGCCATTTTAAGAGCTACTGAAACAACAGATTCTTTTCACACCGTGCTACTTCAGCCCTTGGACTGCTAAGCCCTCATAAAGCCAAGGACGTCATTCAAAAACAGGATTTAATGTAATTAAGATTACGGTTCTGGTACAAATAAGAACATCACTACAACTGTGATTACTTACAGTACAGTCATCCTGTAGCAATCCCTTCCATACACACACACAAGCACCACAAACCCCCCCCATAATAAGTTAATTATTTCTTTCTGTATTTGTCATCCAATTGCAAGAAGCACCCTGCATTATTAGCTCTCCCTATGATATACAACCATGAGTCATGGAAAAACGCAAGACAAAAACATCACTTTCAAACAGCACATCTGCATTAATGATCAGCATCTTTACACCTTCAAATTAAAGCTTCCCCGTGGGTTTGTTTTCTTCTGCTAGTGCTATAAAGCGAGTGAATGCCCACTTTTGTTTACATCACTCGTGCACTTTGACACAAATACAAGCCGGTGACGTGACACGCATGCCTGCCAATGGATTCACACAATCCAAGTTTCTACTACTTTCTTTTAATGTTTTACCGGTGTTTTTAAGGATCTAAAACGCATTCAAACATTTCTTAAAGCCCTTTTAGAAAAAGAAGCCGTTTCAGTATTTTTTTTTTTTTTTTTTTTGCAAAAGAGCCGGTACATCAAGAGTATGTGGCTGATACCAGATGTGCCAGATAGTTTGAATTTTATCTATGCATGTAAATGAAGTATTTGAAAATAAAACAAGACTCAAACATTATACATAGACTGAAGTCAGAGACTCACCTTGGAAAGCGCGTTAAAGACTCTCTCATACGCCGAGATGAAGGCGGTGGCACGGACGGGGCATTGCACTCACCAGGCGTTTGACACAATCTGACAGAAACAAAGTGTTACTAACTAGTTCCTGAGAATACATGAGCGTTTAATCGAGTAAAAGCTAACAGCTACACAGTGCAGTGGTTGTGAGGGGAAATAGCTCATCTATTCAGTTTCATTGATACAGATCTTGAAAAGATTACCCACAGCCTGCATGCAAAATACAAGTAACTGTGCAGAAATATGCAAAGCTGTGTATATGAGCATAGACCTACACGCAAGAACTGCAGCATCAGTAAAACCTGTTTTTGTTTTAGACCCTGGCAGGACATTAAAACCTTCCTTATATTTGATCATCATTCTATGCAGAGAGCGTGTATAGGATGGCAAGTATGTCTTTCAGTTATACTTCTAAAAGTAATTATTAATGATGCAGCATACAGAAATACTGCAGGAAAACCTACTGACAAGTTATTTAATGAATGTTTTTAACACTCTCATATACTTACAGGAGTTGTCTGATATTGATCCAGTCCACACACATCGTGGGCACTTTGGTGCTGCAATGCTCATGGAATTTGTAGCCACATGTTTGGCAACGGAAACCATTCAAAAGAAACTTCTGGCAAATATCACAGAATGCTAGTTTCAGATATGTTTTCCGAACCTGAAAAAGGACAGAGATAAATATTCATTTGTTTCTTTAGCAGTGACGCTCTCTTGAGAGTTGAGGATGCTGTAGATGCTTTTGGACTCACAAAATTATGCGTCGTCAAGGGGACATGATCTAAAACCTCCACCTGCAGCTCTTCCCCAATCAGTGAAGTGGAATCAGTATTCCAATCCATCCGTAATTTTCTACTGAGGAAAAAAACAAACAAAAAAAAAAAATGTAATGCAATACCTGCAAAGCAGCTACAATAAGCTCTGATTTCATTATCCCTGCTTTAAAATCCACAGCAGTCCTCAGCTCACCTCCCCTGTCCTGGATGCAGCCTGAAGACCGCACAGCACTGAGGCTGCAGGCCCCGCACCCTCAGTGCTTTAATCAAACAGTGGTAGAGAGTCATACCTGGTCGCCCATTTACCTGAGACAATAAAAAAAAAAATCTATTAATTTTTCTAGTGAGACGCGTGGCATTTCATACGTCACAAGTATTTTTGTACCAGCGCAGTAATTCTGCAGGTTTGTTTGAAGTCTGAAAAAAGGAACCAATATGACATGATTCGGTGGAAATCAACTCACCACAGTGCGTTGCTGGTTTGGGAGGTAGACACGGATAGTGCTGCTAGCCTTGGAGTCGGGCATCTTGCTGTCATCTGAGGAGCGACGCTGGCAGGGATGGACTATGGTCGGAGAAAGGCAGGGGCCCTCAAACGGAGGGTCGTTCATTCCGAAACCGTTGCTCAGGCTCTTCCACACTCCCTGAAGGTGCGCCATTAGTAAAGCAAAGTGCTCACAATAGTCTGAAAAAATAATAATAATAATAATAATTTAATAAATAAAATAAAAAAATTTGTTATTGATCTTTTTTAAGGGGACAGTGAAAAGGTGTAAAAGAACAGCCTGC
Source organism: Cichlasoma orientale (assembly GCA_034780415.1). NCBI lineage: Eukaryota > Metazoa > Chordata > Actinopteri > Cichliformes > Cichlidae > Cichlasoma > Cichlasoma orientale. Next base: position 641,044 of record JAVDPK010000146.1, on the reverse strand, counting down.
AAAACAAAAAGAGAACGTTTCAATGAGAATGTCAAATAAAAAAAGAAAGAAATCAACTGCACTTTATCATTAATTTTTCTGACAGGCTTAAACCTTCAACTGCTTGTACTAAAAATCAAACATTCAGCCATGCAGCTTAAAATGTTTTTTAATACTACGAAAACAAGTATAGCTAGTTTGAGTGCATGCCACTTACAAGTGAATCAAACAGTGACAGTGTTTCCACAGCATGAAAAAGTACCACAACAAAGACTAAATTGGTTACGAGCACAAACTTTCTTTTGGGTTTTTTTTTTTTTTTGTTGCTGTAATTGCTAAATATAACCTCACCAAGTACAGACTTTTTAGATTATGGCAAGATTAGCTACAACGCTCATATGAATGGTATCAAAGCAGAATGCCCAAAAGTGTGACAGGAAATGTAAAATGCATCTGTGATCTATTTTGTGGTTCTTTGAGGTACAGAAAACCACATTTTGGTTTAGAAAGAATGGCATCAGTTCTATTGCCCTTTCAATTTTTTGTAGAGAAATAAAGATTAAAACTTCACTAAAACCAGGAAATTCTCTGGCATCTGCGGGGGTCAGTCATGTTACTTATAGTCTTTTGTCGAGGTTCACAATATTTACAAACAGGATTGATTTAAATAAATAAATGTAAAATTAATGTCAATTTTTTTGGTTAACTTAAAAAAAAAAGTACTTTTTCATGTCAACTAGAACTTAAATTTAGTCCCTACAACTTAAGGTGTGTGTACCCATCACAAACAAATAGCTTACTGCCCCTCTTCTGCTTTTGTTTTCAATACAAACGGCAGGACTTTACACAGATCATCACATGTAGCAGGTATACTTTCACCCTAATTATCTGTGGTTTCACACCTAAACAAAGCCCTGTTAGCATCGAAGAGATGATTTTACTGTAGTTACTGTTAGTTATCATAGCAGGTACACTGGTTTGTCAGCAGTACAGAAAAGCAGGAACTTGCAGAACTGTGGTTCGTCCACATTCCCCACCATGCTGCTGGAACTGTGTCCAAAACAAGTGCTGTCACCCATCCAAAAAAAGAGCCTCAAGAGAAAGTATGTTTGTTAAGGCTAAAATAATTAAGACTTTACTTAAATCAGCTTAGATCTGTTCCTCACAACAGTGGTGCATCCACATAAGATCCTATGACAAGTCTTCAAAGTCGTAAATGTAGGTGAGAGCAATGATAGAAGGTTACCATTGTTTGTGGGTGTTAGATAGAGGGGGTCACTTTTTTTTGGGGGGGGGGGGGGGGTTAAGCCTGTCGGTCAGTTCCAATTACATAAAACGTATTGCTAAAAAGACAAGAAGGAACAGCTACAACCGAAGTTGCGCGAATGCTTTGTTCAGCTATAGCAGCTATTAGAAGTTACGTGTTTTATCAGGCCTGGTAGATCCAGTTATAACTATGAAATTGCCTGAAGGCCGTCAGACGCGGATTATCGCGTTAAACTTCACTGCACGGCTCCGTTCGCCCTCCATTCAATTTCACTTGTTCAAACGAGGCATTTTGGTAACGCGAGTCGCGGTGAAGCGTTTTTAACTACAGTTAGCACTTCAAACATGAGTCAAAAGAGTAGCAATGCTAGGGGCCAGTAGCCAGTATATGCTCACCAAGAGAAGTTAAAAAAGTTGTGCTCCGCCATAACTTCAGGAAAAAGTGGCGTCGGTGACATCATCATATTTGCAACGCATTCAAAGAAAAGAGGAATAAGTCCAAGTCGGTAAAGATCCAAAGCGTGTATCAAATAACCCTGTATCCGGTAAATGTTGCATTAGTGTACGGCGGTCAGGTCATAGGCGGGTCTCTTTTTTCGAACCACCCAAAATAAGAGAAGAAAACTTTTTTTTTTTTAATCTCCAAGTCGTGGTAAATGCGAAAAAAATCCGTCGGACCCAAAGTGACACGACGAGGGATATTCTTCAAAACCAGCGAAGCACTTTCAAATTAAAACCTCCCCCTCCAAAAGTAGGTCCGCAGTGCTTCGCTTTTCAACTCAATATTTACGTTGTTCAGGAGAAGGTGAAGCGGTTTAAGTTGGTGTCCTGCGTCCGGCTGACGCCACTGATTGAAACAGGACCTTGCAGTCATAACAAGAGTTGAAAGCATCACTCACACTGCGCAACTACAGCACAAACTAAGCCCTCCCACTTCGCTGGTATTGTTGTTTTTGCTCATGAAAAAGTGTATATAATTACATAGGAATTAATGAGTTATTAATATAATTATATATAAAATTCTTTGTAGCCATAACGTGCAGCTTACACCACATTTGATACTATAGTCCGACGAGTTCATACCTGCAAAAGTTTTTTTTTCCCCTCAAATAGTACTGCACATCAAAATTTTATATTGTTTTAAATTAATTTTTGAAAGTAGTCGCAAGAGAATCTTTTGAAAAGCAAACGATTCGGCCCACTACCGGTTTGGTGTGAAGGAGTAATCCTCTCCAAGGGCACCATCATCTGGAGACTTTGGGGCAGTGCAATGTTGTAGCCCTAGAAATTATTTTACAGCTTTTTCAGCTCTTGTTACATTTATTTATGTGGCGAAAAGGACAATAAAGTCTTGTGGTATGGCATGCAGGCTGCAGCCTTAAAAAGGTCACTTATAATTTGACAGAAATGCATCATTGTTTCATTTCTTCTAGATTTTAATACGTTTTTCAGACATCACAGCTGTTTCTATCAACTGAAACCACCGCTTCATCTTACCCAGAGTAATACAGTATCACAGTATCGCACTCACCATGTGTTCACCATCTCTCTAGTATCCAGGTCTGGGTCCCCTGAGGTTCCCTAATCACAGATGTTTCATAAGGTCTTTTCAGCGTGCTGTAATTGAGAATAAATAATAATAACCTGAGAATAAAACACTGTGTCCCAAACAGTGGTGCCTAGATGGGTTTAGCATAAACACCTTGTTTTCATTTTAGTCATACATCAAAAACACAAACCTACCATCCATAATCCAGTTTAACAGGAAACTCTGCTTTCAGTCCTCTAAGTCTAACTTTCAGAGGTCTTCTTTTCTGAAAATGCCATTTTCTGACAGATATTTAACCGAACAAGTAACAGAAACACCAAATACTGTTTCAGTGAGGATGAGGGCAGGGCTTTGTCATTGTGGAGCATTTTAAGGTACCCCACTCCACATACAACAGCAGCACCGCTTCTCAGTGAGCGCAGGGTATTACAGATCTCTTAATCTGTGCAGAAATATGCTTTACAGGTGGTTATATTTTGCCAGAACTTCATTAAAGATTGCGAGCTGCAAAATGAAGACTACAGAAAAGAGAAATTGCCATTCTGAAGGCAGACAACCAAAGCCACCTTAAGACTGAGATGAATGCATTTCCCACTTATTGATTTGGCACAGCACTCAAACCAGTTAGCTGAGATGCTTGCAGCTCCCATAGATTGTCTCTATCAGTTATCCTGTATTCAAACTGTGATGCAATTAGGACTTTTTAAACAGCTGGGGTTGTACAATAATACAAATGAAAAAATCATCAGCTTGAAACACATACCCTTGTATGTTTGATCATACTGACAATAGCCTTCATGTACTAGATCCTTAGAAGTTTTCAGAAATATGTGGTAATTTCAGGCACTCACAATGAAGACAAATATTCTGTAAACTGTAAACTTAGCTGTGCTTAAAAAGAGGACAAAAATTAGTGTAACACTTTTTAATATATTTATTATTCACCAAGATTATTCTCTTAATTGACCTAATAATTCAAACTAATTTGGGATAATTCTAATACTGCTTGATTCCCCTGAGTCAGAGACTCTGACAACAATACTTTAGTCTTTGAATGCCCATTTACTTCAAATGCATTTAAACACATATTTTCGACTGCCTGAATCAAAAAGATAAATGTCTAAACAGTTTATTGCATTAATTTTGTAAACAAAGCTGCTTCTGAAATCTCTCAGCTAATGCCAATTTAAATTTAATTCAATAAAACTACTCATGTATTGGTGAATTTGGCTGATAGGGGCATGCACTGTACAGCCAACATTTGTTAAATATTGTGAGAGCAAAAGTTGTACTGATTATGATTTTTGATGATGCATCATCATCATCATCATTATGATTTTTCACACATGTAGACCCTACGTGGACTATGCAGAACAACCCCTTTTTAATAACTTTTTAACTTGCTCAGAGACCTATACCTTAATCTGCAAAATTACTTCAATAAATTGACGCAAGCTGATCAATAAAAACTGTCCCATGAAACCTGTTAAAGTTTCCAGATTAAATGTGCAGAACTGTGAGCATTTGAAATGGCAAGCCTATTGTATCCATGCTGTGGCTCTAGCATGTGGTTAGCTTTTGAAGAACAACCTATGAATTGGCCCTAAATGCAGTGTTGTATTGTAGTTGCATTAGTAGTGCTAGAAGTGTAGTACGTAATGCCAAGCCTAAAATATTCCCTAGTGCTTGTTATAAGAAGTTTTTAAACGTTGAAAATGAACTGGGCAGAAAATAAGGTCAGTCGATTAAGGGAAAAGGGACCGTTCTAAAGCCACGATTGGCTGATTCATAGAGGCGGTGTCCAGAACCTCTCGTGTATGATTGGCTGCTTGCAGAGTAGTTGGCCAATGACTGTGCGAGTTTTTAATGGATACGGTGAATGACAATTCAGGAACTCCTGCTCGCACCGCATGTAGCGCAAAGAAGGAGGCGTAAACAGTGACATAGCTAGGTAGCCATCAAGGTAAGCAATAAAACGACATTAAAAATATTTTTAATCAGTTGATGTTGTATATCTTTTTACTTTGAAACGATGGCATGTTAAAAGTAATCTTAACGAAAACTCGAGCGGCTAATCAGATTTCTTTTGTAAAATACGCACTGGTTTAGTTTGGGCTCACTAACGGAGCATCGGGATCTTACTCAGGCCTGCTAACGCTAGCTCGTCACAACGACTTTGGTATTTGCGCCCTGCGCGGGAAATTTTGTATTTATGGTAAATTCACTAAAATGCCCGCGAAAACAATGCATCGTAAACATGTGTCGCCGTTATCGTCGGCGAGACACTTTTCTTACTGGGGAAAGAGGATTGATCGTCGACTGAACCGTGCTTCTTGATCGTGGTCGTGAGGTGGTTTGCTAGCATGTGCTAACCAGCAGCACTAGTGTCTCGCGAGCACGCAGAAAAATCAACGTGACTAGGCCCGTGTTAGCGTAGCTTCAACCTTTGGCATTTGATTTCTGTTTTGGAATCACAAAAGATTTCGGAAACATATAGTCTGGTCCATACATTGACTAGACATACAGTTAACGTCTTTTGAATGAATTGAGTTGTTTTACTTCTATTTGGACCTCAAGTTTGTTGGTATTTTTGAAGGCGTAAAATCAACAAACGATGCGACGTGCTGGCCTCCGAAGCTAGCTTTCTAAGTTGGCATGCTTTCGTGATTATTTATGTAGTAGTCAGCAGCCGGTGGCATTAAATTGATTATTTTATCGAGGATTACTTCAACGCGGATCTCTGCCTCAAATCAAAGACTCTGCGTCCTCCATGTGGCCCGTAGATAAATAGAGCATATACTTTAAGGTGTTGAGTGACTTAAGCTGTAAGTTAAAGTGAGACGGACACTTTGATGAGCAGTAAAACGATAAAGAAACAAGTTTTACTCTATGCAAAGTAATTTCAAGCGATCCACCTCATTTTGTTGCCCCACGTCGTCTTTTGGGTGGGTAGTACAGGGGAATTGATTACTCATTAACTCACATTCTTCCTGACTTGATGTCTTCAGTATTATCAGCAAACAGAAGTTTCACCTATGGCAATCACGGCATGATCCCACTGAGGAAGTCGTGTAAGTTAGCTTAGTAGTTAGGTGTAGTCTGATGGCCAGTTATGATAGAGTGCAACTAAGAAAAGAGAAAATCACCCCCATGTTTGATCTTAGATCCCCCTGGTAGTCTTTATACTAGAGTGACTCCTGCAGTACTCATGTTACAGTTGTGTGGTAAAGATGTTTGACTTCAACATAAGCAAGTGTGTTAAAATAACTGTAATTGTGGGGAGGGAAAGTGATTATTAAACAAGAGACAATTTGAGTTTGTCTATTTTGACCACCCTGCAGAATCATGATTTTCATCATGTTCGTGGTGATGTAATTCATGATGAAAGGTACTCCTGACAATTCGTTTTCTTTAGCGGTAAAGTGGCTTCACAAGTTAAAAATGCAAGATTTATTGATCAAAATATTGCTCTCTGCATATTAAGACAGATTTAGATTAATGTGCTGTTACTGCTTTTATGTTTTAAAATCATTCTTAACTGCTCTAATCTTGAAACCTAATCTAGAAAATGGAACACACAAGGGACATTAGTTGCATACTATTGGGGAAAAAGTTGTGGAAGTAAATCAAATATGAAATCTAAGTGCACTTTTGCCATTAAGTGTCCATACATGTACCTCGCAGAGGTTGGCCTTTTAGATGGCCAAAACTGGATTAAATACTCAAATCAGAACCTTGTGAGAAATGGAGCGTGTCAAGGTGATATCCACATTCTTCATTGGGGTGGGGTGGGGGGGGGGGTCTTTCTCTGTGTAAAAGCTGTGTAACATGGACAGCTGGAAAACAGCTGAAAGTCAGCATTATGTAAGCTCATAAGGAACAATGAGTGCATGAAACAATTTGTTTACTGATTTTTGCTTCTTTTTTTTTTCTCTTTTTTTTTTTTTTCAGGTAATGGAGATGAGCAGCAACAGTGAGTGCTTTGGATGTGGCCGCTCTGGACATTGGGTCAAGCACTGCCCTAATGCCAGTGGTTCACGTGGCCGTGGCAGGGGACGAGGACGAGGCAAGGGTACTATACTATTCTCGCCACACCCAGTATAATATAATTATTACAGACTGTTTAGGTATTGCACAGATTTGAGGTTTTTTTTTGTTTTTTTTTTCCACCCATACACCTTAACTTGCAGCTGTATTTTGTAGTTTGATTTTTAGCACTGATGTAAAAACTGACATTAACTGTAGAAGCCACAGGTAAAAATAAGAAATTCAAACCTTCTTGTCTTCTTTTAGTCTTTGCTTATCGATCTGTGTCATTACAGAGCTGTTCTGTTATCGGTGTGGAGACCAAGGGCACATGGCCAGGGACTGTGACCAAACTGAGGATGGTGTGAATTGCAATTCTTTTTCTTCAATTCACTTTTAGTTGGTTGACGTGAAAATGTATTTTTTGCTGTAATTAGAACATATATAATGGCGAACGTTCTATTTTTGCCCTGTGATCAGCGTGCTACAACTGCCACAGGAGTGGTCACATTTCCCGGGACTGCAAGGAGCCCAAAAAGGAGAGAGAGCAGCTCTGCTACACTTGCGGGAAAGCCGGCCACATGGCCCGTGACTGCGATCACGCCAACGAGCAGAAGTGCTACTCCTGCGGTGGGTTTGGCCACATCCAGAAGCTGTGCGATAAGGTGAAATGTTACAGGTAGGTGTAGTCCTGTTTGGAGAAACGAGCTCAGTGTTATAGTTTTACAAAATGTCTATTGTTTTGAAGTTCTCCTTTTATAATCATACCCGTGTATTGCTCCTCATTGAAGGCTTTCAACAACTTTGTCTCTTCCAGGTGTGGTGAGATTGGTCACGTTGCTGTACACTGCAGTAAAGCAAGCGAGACTAACTGCTACAACTGCGGAAAGGCAGGCCACCTGGCAAAAGAGTGCACCATTGAAGCCACCGCATAATCAGTGCCCTCTGTTGCCCCTCCTTTTTTCAGATTGATGGTTGGTTGTATTATTTTCTCTGAATCCTCTTCACTGGCCAAAGGTTGGCTAACAGAGGCTAGTCCCAGGCCAGTGAGCCTCTCGACATGTAATACAAAGAAAGGGGTGAAAAAAATATCTTTCTGCATTCAATACAAAAAATGTTTTAGTTTGGTAGCGGTGTTATGTATAATGCTTTGTTAAAGAACCCCCCTTTCCAAGCCACTGGTGACCAGAGATGAATAAATGGGACTAAATATATGGGAATCTATAGGACCTCTGAGCTTGTGGAAGTGTATCTCAGTAAAATGAGGTAGAAGAAGGGAGTAAATGGAAACCAAACTTCCATGTATGGTTATTTTGGTTTGTTTTAGTGGGATATGAGTTGGCCAAGAGAGTATGACATGGAAACAGTTCATAACATGATGCATTTCAGCCCTACAGCAGCTAAGTGGGCGATAACAAACTACATGTTATATTACTAAGATATAAAAATTTTGGAGGTGTTAAAAGAAACATGCTCTTTTATAGAAATCTGTTTACAATTTAAGTATCACTTGGTAGTCCAAGGCAGACGTTTCCTTTTAAAATGGCTTTGGAATTTTTTGTTTTTTACCTTGGCAAAATTTAACATAAAGAACAGTTGTCAGAACAGCAGAATTAGGAGTTATTTGGGAATGAAAAATGTTTTCACAGAAATCAAAAATGTTATTTTTGTACAATATCACTTAGACTACTGTATAAATACCATTTGCTTGTACTCAGTTTTTAAGTCGGAAGGAAAGTGCAACTGAAGTCCTAGAACATAGAAATGTAATTTTAAACTATCAATAAAGCTGGAGGAGCACGGGGAGAACCTTTTTGTCTGTTTTCTTTGCAGTGCGCAGCGAAGCTTGTTTTGTCATGCCTCGTCTTTACAGATGTTTTTGTTCTCAGGTCATCTGTACATCTTGTGCAAGAAGTGGGACGCTGATAACTTTGAGCTGCTGCTCAGCTTACTCATCTGCTCGTATTCCACAAGTCCAAATGAAAGATTATCTGCTAGATAACATACGGATTACTTTAAGATTAAACAACATGCAAAGCCGGACTTTTGTTGTTTTTCTTCAATCCAGTCATTTTATTGTGCCGTTAAAGCTGTCTGCCCCTTTAAGTCTACATTTTACACGGCATCTGCAGCATTACATTACATTCATAAAGTCAAGCTTTGTTTGACCTGAGCAGATCTATTAATGAAAAGGCTCACATGGTGCAGGTTTTTGTTATTGTTTTTCCTCCAATAAGAAAGGATTAAGTCTGTATTGCATGGGTCATTTTTCCCTATCACAGTCCTTCCTCGACCTTGCAGCACATTCTTAGCAGTTTTACAACGCTTGCATGCGACATGAGTAACTAAACTAAACTGTCTCCTAAATGTGAAGCAGTTCGAGTGTTAAATCGGGTTCATCCGGATCCATTTTGAGCGCTGTGGTATACACGCTGATGCAGCCTGGGAAAAAAAAAACGGTGATCAATGAGCTCTGCTGTTTTGGTGGGGCTTTTTTTGTTTGTTTTTTTCTCTGCGGCTCCTGTGATCCACACGTTCCTCGTGCGTACAAGAAATGGAAAGCTCAACCTCGGTGTCTAAAATGGCAGCGGGAGTTGCAGTGCAGATGCAGCAAGAGACCCTCCTACTCCTCATATGGCGTCATTGGGTCTCGACCAGTCAAATTATAGTCGAGAAGATATATGAGAGAAAACAAACCGAAACACTCAGCCAGCCAGCGCGGCCGGTGCGAGCCGGCTCATGCTTCTTAAGGGGCTCAGATTTGCATTTGTCTCCCCTTTAAAGAAAACAGAAAAACGGTGATAAGTAAAGGAGATGAGGGGACTCCTGCCGTTTTACCGGGGTTTGTACACCCTGAGTAACCGCCAAGCCAGTCGTCAAGCTGGGATTGTCGGTTCTTGGTGCAGGCTTTGCGGAACTCAGTCTAATAGCAAGGTACGGTTCGAGCTATCGCTGCGCTTCGGGCTCAGGAAAACATGTCGTTAATACTGATAACGAGGCGGTACTTTCTTTGTTGTTCTCTCAGATTTTTTTTTGTTACAATGTAGCGAATCGACGTGGCGTACGGTGTTGCTTGCAACTTTCTCAGCTGTGGATGCGCTCAGGGATGAAACAACAGGGGCTCTGACATCAGGGGCAGCAGCAGATGTAGCTTGCTGCATTTTCGCCCTTATGAGAAAAACAGCAGCTGATACACTGCGTTCTTTCTTTGTTTCAGTCAGTCCCAGCTACAGAGCTACAGGCGAAAAAAGACTTTTTACAGATATGTTTGGATAACTGTAAGATTGCTTGTAATATGCTAACAGTGTAACCAAACAGGCCTGTGTACTGCTGTGTCACCACAACATTTACACCATATATATATATATATATATATATATATATATATATATGATTGATTGCAGGGTGACAGACTCTCCTGTTCAGGATGTCATTAAAATCCATTATTATTTATCCAGGAATTTAGTGATCCCCAATTGTACTTCTGCCGTCTGTTATTAATCATTCATTTTCTTCCCCCAGGTGAAAAAGCACTTACAATCAATCTGTGTCTGTCCTTTCCTTCAACAGCCACAGCCGAGGTTTGGGCTGTTGTTTGACATTGATGGTGTGCTTGTCAGAGGGAGGATGCCAATCCCTGCGGCAACAAAAGCGTTTGAGAAGTTGGTCGACTCTCAGGGACAATTTGTGGTGCCAGTCGTTTTTGTCACAAATGCAGGGAATTGCCTCAGACAAACAAAAGCAGACCAGCTCTCTCATATCCTGGGAGTGCCTGTGAGTTTTAAATCGCTGTACAAGTTTCATGGTGGAAAGGGTGAATCCCCTGTTCTTTGGTGTGTGTGCAATACTGTGCACAACTTTTGAGTCTTCCCTCATTTCTTTATATTTTTCTAGGAAAATGGAAATCGGTGCAGCAGTTTATTGAAACATGCATAAACATACGTGGAAATACAGTATATGAGGCAGAACAGAGTGTGTACAATTCTGATGAGATTCATATTTGGTATGACCAACTTTACTGTTCAGCATAGCCTGAACCCAGCTTTCTTCTAATTTCTTTAAGTAGGCTTCAGGAATAGTTCTGCAGACTTTTTGAGGGACATTCAAAGCTCTTTTGTTCAGGTCCAGGTGCTGGGGAGGCCAATCCGAGACTAAAAGTGTTCTGTTTTGGGGAGGGTGTTTGGGATCATTGTCATGTCGCAAAATTAAGCCGTTGCCAATCAGATGCTTTCCAGATGGTGGGTCAAAATCTGATAGCATTTTTTTTGGATTCACAATTCAATCGGTTTTAACAAGATCCCCGACACCACCTTCAAAGTGTTTTACAGATGGCTGTAGGTAGTCAATTTTGTGCCTCCCTCCTGACCTCTGTACATATGGACTACAATTTGAGCCAAAAATGTCACCTATTGATTTGTCACTCCGTGCGACCTGTTATCACTGATTTTCAGTCCAGGTCTTGTGTAATTTGGCATATCTCAGCCTTTGCTCCCTGGTTACCTTCCTTAAGAATGGCGGCTTGACCATTTCTTATGAGGCTTCAGTGAACAATAGATGGATCAACTGAAGGTCAGGTCCTGTGTTAGGTCTTTGCTGGATTTTGTTTTTTCTATTTGTTTAGTACATGACTTTCAGATACTGTTCATCTGCTGTGGATATTTTTTAGGCATGTCTCTTCTTTTCTCCTCTGCTTTTCCAGTTTCCTCACAATTTTAAGGACACACTGCACACCATGCCCAGATATGCCAATTTTTGGCTAATAGCAATTCAGACAATTTTTTACACCAACAAGATGATTACCTTGTTGGTGTAAAAAATTGTCTGATATGTGTAGACATAACATTGGTTCATTCCTTGAGTTAGATGTTTTTTTTAATGCTTGAATGATTCATAGATCCCCCTTTTTTATTTTTTATTTAATGATTTATTTATAACAAAACAAAAAATCTTTTGTCTGAAAATGGTCAGGTTCAAGGACGGGACAGAAAACGAGTGAAAAAGCAGCCAGTGTCCAAAGAGAAACTTTGAAAGACCTACAGAAAGACTGGAGAACATTTCCTTGAGACCACATTTAAGATAATTACAAGAAAGTTTCACTCATTAGAATCAAAATCTAAAGAAATGAGCGGTGGCTGCGCAGTACTGTAATCGTTTGAAAATTAACCAGAGATAAAACGTACACTACTCATTTTTGGATTGGTCTGGTCTCACCTGACTCCTTTTGCTATTAACCGCAGTACACCTGTGCTATTTCCAGATCACACAAGACCAGGTTATCATGTCCCACAGTCCTCTGAGGATGTTTAAGAAGTTCCATGACAAGTGTGTCTTGGTGTCGGGACAAGGACCTGTCCTGGAAATTGCTAAAAAGTATCCTGGATTTTTGCTTTGTTATCATTTCTGCATATTATGTATTCACATGTAAACTTGAATATTACTACATATTTCTCCTTAACCTTCTGTCTTTTAGTGTGGGCTTTAACAATGTAATCAGCATGGATTTGCTAAGAGAATCGTACCCATTGCTGGACATGGTGGATCACAACAGGAGACCAAAATTGCCAGTGAGCTTTTACAATCTGGTGCACTAATAGGATGTTGTGTTGGATATAAAACCTTTTTCTTTTTTTTTTAGTCAAATAGAATCAACCAACTTTAATTTCCAATTCTTTCATTTTAGTCCAGTCTTGTTGTCAACCTTCCTAAAATTGAAGGTAAGAACATTTAGCTCTTCTTTCCAGTTAAATGTGTATCTTTTGTCATTGCGATGGTGCACTTGCTATACTTGCTTTGGTATTTTTGGAAGCCTTGATATTTTAATACAGACCGTCTTAATCTTTGAATTCAACCAACAGCTGTGGTTTTGTTCGGAGAGCCGATCCGATGGGAGACCAACCTGCAGCTCATAATTGATGTTTTGCTGACCAGCGGTAACCTCAGTAGTAGCCACCAAACCCAGAACACTCCTCACCTTCCCCTCCTGGCCTGCAACATGGACCTCATGTGGATGGCCGAGGCACATTCTCCACGGTAAACATCCAACTCACTCTCATCATAAAGTGTAAAAGAAGAATTTCATTTTGTACATTAAGAAACTAAAAGTCTTTCAAGTGACCGAATCAGTGAGCCGATCCTCCGCTATCTAATTTTTTTCCAGGTTTGGCCATGGAACATTCCTTGTGTGCCTAGAGAACATCTACAAGAAGATAACTGGTAAAGACCTGAAGTATGAGGCTCTTATGGGAAAACCTAGCGAGCTGACGTACCACTTTGCTGAGTACCTCATCAGAAGTCAGGCCATGCAGAGGCAGTGGGAACTTCCCATCACTTCCCTTTATGCTATAGGGTGAGACACCAGCTTTTCTCTGCATTGCCTACATACTTAAGAACATAGGTGTAATAAAATAAGGAAGTAAAAAGCTCATTACCAAAACTCACTTTTGATGATGTCCAATAGCCCCTGCATGCTGTATAAAGAAAAACAATGATTGTGGACTTCAAATTAGTCTCATTTTATTGAAATGTTGATCAGTAATTTAGTGAGAAAATGTGCGTTTTAGAAAAACCGAACTCTTCCCCTTTTTTTAATATGCTCACGCGTGTTGGTTAGCATGTCACGCTTTTGTGCTTTACTTTGAGAACTTGCATGTTTCACTTCAACTTTTTTTTTTAGCCACATTGCTTTTGTTCTAATTCATCATTTAAGTTGCAGCGAGCAGCAAAAACAACAAACAAACAAAAAACCACCACACGTTTCAATACTGATATATAGGTCAACTTCCTGCTTTGCTGCTTGGGGTACGAGTAATCCCTTTTTTTTTCTCCTGCCTTCTTAGGGATAACCTCATGACTGACATCTACGGCGCCAATCTGTACAACCGTTACCTGGAGGAGAGAGTTGCTAGAAAGAACCCCAAAGCTGCTAAGATGGTGGCTGCCACTGGGTCCACCGCAGCAGTGCCCAGGGAGGAAGAGATTGACAGCCTGTGGGAAAGTGAGCTCGCGCTGCCCTCCGCTACTTCCTGTAAGTCTGTCCTAGTCTGCACAGGCGTCTACAACCCCAACGCGGAGGTGCCGTCTGATGCAAATCAGTGCATCAAGGAGACTGTGTTCCACGGGCACCGGGACTTCATATTTGACCCCGCACTCGTGGAGCCGGGTCATATCGTCCAGGATGTGGCAGGAGCTGTTGACCTCATCTTTGAGCAAGAAAAGTTTGTGCCTCAGTAGTATTTGGAGCCAACAGGCTTTGTGTTGTCATTGAGGTTCAAGTGGGGTGGGGTGGGGTGGGGGGGTGCTATTAAACTGGTAATACCACTTAATGTACAAACCTCTAGAAGCCTAGCACTGTGGACTTTGTTTAAAAACCTGACAGGGCATTGACAAAATCTATAGGTCATCTTCTAAAATTTTAAAAATAAAACAGGTTTTAGAGAATATAGATTGCATAACTGTTCCTTTTTCTGATAGCCATTAGCCTGTTTTTCCACTGAGGAAATGCGTAAGAACTGCCTTATTTGACCCTACTAAGTATCTTTCTAGATAATACTACTGGTCTACATTGTTACAAATCCTGAAGCCATCCCATATTTATTCTACGGTAATGAGATTGATTTTTAAGATGCCTGTTCTTAACGTTGTGACCTTTTTTTGTTGTTGCATTTTTAGTCATTTGTTTACCCATTATCATGGAGAATCTATGCATGAATATGAGAGTAATACTTGTACTGTTAAAACAATTGTTTGGTGTGCAATTTTGTCCTCTAATAGTACTGTCTATACGGTTTATCTAGTTTTGACAACCTTGACCAGTTTTTGCACAGATCAGACTTTCATCTGTTAAATGTTACCATATCGTCTTTCCATAACATGCTTATTATAATTTAGAACGTAATTTCTAGTAGGACCAACAGACCACATGTAAGAAAAATTCTCTCTATGTATGTATATGTATGTACTGCTCAAAAAGACTAAGGGAACAGTTTTTAACTTTGATCTCTGCTCTAATTTTGAATCTAGCTCACAAAGGGTTGATTTATGGTTTCACTTTGAGTTATTACACAATAGTAAAGACTTTCAACTTGAATATTTAAAGATGCGATATCTGTTTTAAGTGTTCCCTTAATTTTTTCAGCAGATCAGTAAATGTATAAGGGTATCTGTCAGATTCAAATATGGGTCAGAGTACGGTTAGGATAATTATAACGAACAATTTTCACACTATGAGTCAGGAAACTTTTCAGACTGTAGGTTCTGGTGCAAAATGTGTTAAATGTTTAAAATTTCTCTGATTAAAAGACGACTGCATTCTAAGGGAGAAAAAAAAAGTTTTTCCTGAGGAATTCTTATGATTGCTGAACGATGAAAGATTTTTTTCCCTTGTTTTGCTGGAGAAGCTCAAAGCTGAAATGCATTGGTTTACATTACACTGGTTTACCTACACGCACTGGCTGAACGATCAGAGCTGAAATGTTTTGTCTGTAAGATACACAACTGGGTGATAATGACTGAAGAAGCTGAATGACCTGAAAAGTATAGTATGTTCACTAAAAAAATAAATGCATAAAATAAAAGCCTGTTCAAAGTTCAATATTACTTGATTATAAGAAATAGGAAATCCATTAAAATTCAATTAAAACAAGCAAAATATCCTAAATATGAAGAGTTTAATAGTATTTCAAGTAATACTGCAGGATCTACAAGAAATGTAAGGGTCTGCTATAGTGTGGAAATAGGAAGAGAGAAGGTGAAAAGGCAAAGACAGGACACTTACCAGCCATGGACTTTTATTTAAAAAAAAAAAAAAAAAAAAAAAAGAGTCAAGCAAGAGTAGGCTACCATTACTTGCATTTTATTTTGAAAAGCCAGGATATTTCAGGCCCCCCCTTTTAATGTTTAGGAGCAACTGTAGTGAACAAAGATCATTCAGGTAGCCTTTATCTTTATATTATGCTTCTTGTGTAGCACATCCAATACTTGTGGCAGCAACTCCATGTTGAGAAGTGGCCTGCCTAGATCCTCCGTATCAGCGAGACACTCTGAGTCGACGCTGACTTCTGATAGGCCGGTGTGCAGCCTCCTCCTGTGTTTGGGCTTCAGTGAGCGTAGGGAGTCGGCCTCGAATCCTGAATGTCTCTCATCTATATCCAGAGTGAAAGTGGAGTTTCTGGCTATTTTCAAGCTCCACAGAAGCAGAACAATGAGGCAGAATAGCATCACTCCTATTATGATGTTGTACATTCCATGAGTGCACTTTGCCACCGTGCAGGAAGAAAAGTAGTCATCACCAAGTTCAGTGATGGCTTTCTGAGCCACAGAGCTTGGACTGGAGCAAAGGGGCTCCTTTAAAACAATAGCCCTGTTCTTCAGCAACCAGTTCCTCAGGTATTGGATTTGACAGTCACAGTGGAAATGGTTCTCAGACAGGGAGATGCTTTTCAGCCCAGTAAATCTGTCAAACAGGCCTGGAGACACTGAGGTGAGCCGGTTGTTCTGCAAATGGAGCTCCGTGGTTTCTGAGGGCAGATGGGGCACCTCCACGAGGTTTAAAGAGCTACAGTTAACTACTGGTCCAGCAGGCCCGAGGGTTGAACAAAGGCAGGGCTTAACAGTACTGTATGCTGCCAGGAGGTGGAAGACCACTAAGCTTAAACTGCAGATCATCCTGTAGGATCAGAAGAAGATCGAAGTATAATAAAACTGCATATAGAACACTTGTTATGGTCTGAAACTGGATTGTGTAGAAAAAGCTGTGTACTAGGATAAGATTAACATTCAGCAACATGCAAAAAAAGTGGATCTCCACAATCTTAATATGTACGAGTGAAATAATGTGTGTGGTGAACTCAGTTGTTTGTGCGCAGCCTTAAATTTCAGAAGAGAACTATTAAGATTCAAGTAATAACCTCCCATCAAATACTGGAAAGCAAAAACACACAAACCTGTCAGAGTGAAGTCCACTTCGAAGTTGCTCCTTATTATGCCGTCATGTTGCCACCGTCTCCGTCCAAGGCAACATTTGAGTTTGAGAATTTCCTCCACATCTTGCGGTATTGCTGTTTTCTAACCGATGTGCCGTTAAGCTCAATAATGACGCGCCTGATGCAGGACAGGATCAGTTTGAGGAGTCCACCAATGACAAAACACACTTATGGCACGTAAGACGTGAAGGAAATCCATCTGCTTAAAAGAGATAAGAGTTTATCTGCTAAAATAGTGGCGGAGGCCATCTGAAGCTCTCCCACACGTGTATTACTAACACGCACAGCAGCGCCGAGGGCACATTTTGCTGCAAATTACAGCCCTGACCGAGCTTTATGGGGATTAGAACGCATAATAAGAAATATTTTGGTAACCTAACACCGAATGAGCTCGAGGCCAAAAGAGAAAATGCTTTTTAATGGAAATGTTGAGCTACAAAACTGAATGGACAGTGAGACTGAATTCCAATGATCCAAAAAAAAGTCACACTTTCACAGCTTTAGAAAATTGGTTTAAAGCTGAAAGGTAAGTTTATCATAATCATGTTCGGAGGCTGGTCCTTGTGAAAACTGTTAGCTGGTATACTTTTAACCCATAGGTGGTGTAATGGCACAGATTTTCAGATCTCATGTCATTTTTTTTTTTTATTCATGCCCTCTAGTGGAAACACTGAAACACTAGTGGAAGGTCTGGAAGTGGAAGATATGGGAAGCTAAAGATAAGGCACTAATGTGAAATGTGTTACATGAAAGGGGGGGGGGGTCATTTCCCTTTGATTTTCAAAGACAGGTTGTTATGACTCCAAATCATGCACTGCAATGGTGACCTACAAAAAAAAAACAAAAAACCCAACACACATGTACCATAAGTCATATATTTGTTTATTTTGCGTTCTCAACATTGTCACAGTTGAAGTTTTACAATAACTGGGGTCTTACTGACTCACTACTCACTGTACAAACAGAATGCACATATAAATGAGGCCATTCCTGTCTTCTCCTTTTTAAAATGTATCTCACGCAAGACTAAACAGCTTGCAGCAGGATGTGTGTCGCCTGTCGTGTGTGTGTACGCTGGGCTGCACGTATGAAAAGAGAGCTGGATGTAAATGGCAGCAAACTTCCTAACAGTCTGTTTTTGATTTTCTACAGCAAATGTCAGTTCACCACTGCTGGAGGCAGAGACAGTCGATATGTTCATATAATCACCCCTCACACTCATCCATGAGGTGATGTATCTACATCCTGATCTTAAGTTGAGATATCAGAATAGAGTACTGATCATATACATATTATTTACATTTCCTTTAACCGCCAGTCTTGGTCCCTTAACAGTTTCATGAAGATAAACCCTCTAGCCAAGCAGCTCATCAGTTTGCCCATCAAAATCCCATATTTACACGATGAAAGCCCTCAGCAAAGGAAGTGCAATGTTCTTCATGTTTATAATTTACACAATGGCTTTGTTGATGAAATGCATGCTGAGCTTCAATAACTACGAGGCTAATATGGAACAAGAGGAACACGTCGTCATCTGAAAATTCCAACCTAATCAAAACCAAAGGAGAAGTCAAAATCTATAGACCGAACTTCCCTCCACCTCCACCCCCACCCCATCCCCACCCACCCCCGGCCCCGGCCCATCAGCTCACAGTGAATAGGACACATGATGCATCAGATCCATGCAGTGCATTGCTGGGGTGCTTTCTCACAAAGAATGACTGTAGACATCTGAAGAACTACACCGCACACCAAAAAAAAAAAAAAAAAACAGATTCAAATCATCCCAAGATATCAGAGTTATAGCAAAGATATGATATCAGTGGAGCGACACATTCAACTGATCATTAATGTCCAGTATGTGATATGTCTGTCATCGGAACTTTCTTGACTCACATGAGTACAAATGTGCGAGGGTAAGCCTGACTTATGGCAATGGTTTTTCTTCGTGAATGTTAAAATACATTTACAACCTGAATATCGGGACAAACAGTTTACTGTCACTAATTTACACACTAGAATAGACTCTTATTTGTAGAATGTAGAAAGTTATACTTTACATATACCCAGTTTGTTTGTTCAGTTTGCATTTTGTATATTGTAACTGCATTTCCTGAAAAAAAAATGAAAGTGTTCTTTCAAATGTGCTTATCCAGCAAAATATTTCTTCTGTTCAGCCCAAGGAGAAGTATTTTCCCTTTTATTAAAATATATACACACATTCTTCTTTCCACCGTGAACTGTGTAAGTATTTATATATTTTTTTAATGAAAAAAAAATTTTTTTTTCACCTGAATCTCATCCTGCACGACAAGATAAGAGACTTCCACTTTCAGTACAAGTCTGCATTTTCTGAACATGATTGCACTTAAACTTGCTATGGTAACACTGATTTGTTATACAATGTGCAGAGGATAGCCTCACATCAACAACATTACATGCAAAATTATCACTTACTTGACATTCCACTGAACTCCAAATCTGTACCTCTAATGAGACCTTGACAGCCAGACATTAATTTACTGAGAAAAGACTCTGACAGGGGTCAAAAAACAAAAAAAAACAAACCAAAAATAAATAAATAATGACACAACACCAAATAATGCACAGATAAGAGGGACACCTTGCTTGTTCTTAATGTACAAAATCAGTACAAAGATATTGCACATATAATAGAAAAAAAGATGAAAAAATACTTCACTATGTAAGAACCAATTTTATTCACTCGCCAAATCCTGGTGAATAAAAAAATATCCTAAACAAGGCAAAAGAAGAAGTAAGAAGTGTTTCTGATTTTGATTTTCAGAGTCCGAGAAGGCAGATGTTGCACATGTGAAAGGCGACAGACTTAACATGTCCAGCACTTTGCATTTGTAACAGGAACAGATCCATGTAGCGCTTGAAATGCCCCTTTCTCTGATATTCCTTATGACATGTTACATCCTACGCAGCCGCGGCACGAGAAGTAAACAGAGCTAACAGGAGACCGAGTTTATCAGCTGCTAAAGTTGACGAGGGAAGTCTGCTTTGAGGCTTCGGCTATGGCTGCGCAGCATTTTGAAGCCCATATGCAACAACTGCCATCCAGAGACTCTTTCTAATCCATCTGGAAAGGCAGAAATTCCAGAATAGATTAACGGCCGGACTAAATGGGCGTTCACTCCCTTCAGATCTACATCCTGTTACCACAGAGTCAGTATAATACTGATAAAGTTCATTTTTGCTGATAATAATTGTAAGTATGATCTTACAAATTACTTTACACACAATATACTGTACATGAAATCTTGACTAAATAGATTATGCATTAATAATTGGCACATTTATTTATGAGAGCTAGGAGACAACACATATAGCTGTCATCTACAGTAAATACAGCACTAGAACTACTATGACTGACTCAGTCGAGTTCTTTACCTGTCCTTTGATTTAAGTTAGTGTGAAATGATTACATCTAGGGTTTTTTTTTTTCCCCACTACTTATGAGCTCTACGGGAGGCAACAACAAATAGCATTCAGATGATGGTAGGATCCGCAAAACCAAAGATTTGAAAAAAAAAAACACTTCCTAAAGGCTGTGCACAAGAAATGATGTCATTGTGACAGAGAAAACAGTCAGCCGAGTTTTCATCTCAGGCCATCTTTTCCCCGTGATTACGTGAAGGTAAGACAGGTTATTGAGGGAATGGAGCAGCAGGGAGAAGCTTGGTGAGAAAACACATTTTCTCTGCGGCTGTCACGGCTGGGTGGTGTGTGTCTGTGTGTGTGTGTGTGTGTGTGTTTGTGTGTGGAAAACAAAGAGCATCTTCCTGTGCAGAACCCCACCCTAACCCAGCACACACAAAACCCTGATGGGACCAAAGCCCCTGATCAGGCAAACTAGTAAAAGGCCCTTAGTGGAAGATTTGAGTCCAATATCCATCCTGCATATTTATTGGACCTGGAAGTGAAAAAGGTGACTGCTTGTGACTGGTTTCCATCACAGCAGCAGAAACACAGTGGACAGGCCATAGAGTTATGCTGTCAGTCCCTTTGGTGTAAGCAAATGTCCCTCCTTCATTAAGTTCCCTCCTTGCTTCTGCTCTCTGAGTTAGAAGCATCACACTACGGTGCTGATGCCACTGTGTTTGGGTTTGGGTGCGCCAGGTGCCGAACCCGCTTGCTGACTGTGGTGGTGAGAGTGTTGGGAGTGCGAGGTGTGATGGGAATGCTGGCTGTAATGGCTGTGCTGCGAATGGCCGTGTTGGTGTGCGTGTGAGGAATAGGCTGGGTGCTGGTGATACTGCGTGTGTGGCGGGGGGTGGTAGTGGTGGTGGTGGTGGTAAGGCGGCGGATTCTGCGGAAGTTGGCAGTACTGGGGATGGTGGCCGTGGAGCTGGGCCTGAACTGCGTGTACCGCCTGTGCTGTGTGATGGAGGTTGGTTGGATGGGGCTTGTGGGATATGAGAGTGGGGTGACTCGGTTGGGGGAAGGGAGGGTGGCTCTGAGACGACGGTTTCCCTCGCTTGCTGCCAAAGAGCGACCCAAGGATGGAAGTCGATGCCGAGTTGGGGATGGACGGATGGCCGCGGGGCACGCTCTCACGAGGCGTGGTGGCTCTCCTTCGCGTGTGCGGACTGCTAATGATGGACCCCTGCAGGAGGGAAAAAAAGGTAACAGCACGTCTGTGAGACACTGCGCTACTGCAGAACACCTACACTAAATTATAGCTACAAGGCACCAGCAGGATGAATTCACAGTTTTCTTTTTTCAGATAAACAAGTAGCAAAATGTTATAGGACATGCAAATGAGAAACCAAAAATGTTTTCATGAGAGGCAGCACCAACACTAGGAATAGTTCAGCTTGGGAAAAGACCTCATGATGACGGGAGCTTAAATAAATAAATAAATAAAAAATGCTGTTAGGAAACTAACTGCCTTGACATACAGTAAATCTGTAACAAGAGAAATTGCATAAATACTGTTAGGAGTACAGATAATTACATTAAGAAAGTTAAGAGAAAAAAAAATCTTCGCTGTAGTCAATGTGCCAACCCCTCTAAGAGTCACACATGCAACATATTATTATCAATGGAGGCATAGTTTCCACATGCAGAGGGTGGGGCAGGCAAACTCATCATCCACACAGTAGCATTCATCTAGAAGACAGAAGGCAGGAGGAACTAAGCTCTCATGTGCAGACTTCTCAACAGGCCTGGACACTTTCCCCCATGTTTTGGGTCCAACACTACTCGACATCCAGGTGTGACTCTCCTAAAAAGGCTTTTCCATTGAGACATGCTCCTTATAAAACTGGAGAAAAACCACACGATGCCTTTGAAAGCAGAATGAAATTTACAGGGTCCAAGACTACAACCGGACACATGAACTCAATGGACACATGAAATGAGTGAAATATGAATGAATGAAATCCACATCTTTCTAAATCCATGTGAAACCCATCATTAGACCCCTGGCTAGAAAGGCTACGTTCCTCCCTGAAACATACATCATTTAAGAGAGGCTGTGAATAAGAGAAAAAGACCCAGACAGGGAGAGAGGCTGCAGGGGATGTACAGTTTCCTAGTGTCTTTCAGAGCTACGACCCTGCCAAAGAGAAGAACCAAATGAAAACCGCTTGGATGTGATTGAATGAAAGACAGAGACAGGCGACAAGGGGAGGGTTCAGAGAAGGCATTAGTAGAGTCATGCTTGTTTGAAGGTAAAGTGTATATTGGTCATATAACATGACCAAATCAGGGAGATTCTCTGGCTTCCAAAAAAAGGGGCAGGATCAGAGGCAGGCAACCCACGCATGCACACTAACTGAGGCAAGCAGGTTATAAGGCATCCCAGGAAGAAAAATAAATGATCCAAACAAATGGACTGAGTCTATGAAGCAAAGAAGGTGTAAGACCAAAAATAAAGTGGAGTGTTTCACAGTGCACATCATCACATAGAGAATAGCTTGGATACCAGCTGCTTCCAACTTACTTCCACATTGCTGTCTAGTGATCCTGCACTGCTGCGACGCCCACGCTTGCCTGCCCGAGACATGCAATACCAGAGATTAGAGATCGACAGCACTTCTGGATCGACTACACATGTTTAGGCCGCCCACCAGTCCCATAGGGGGCAGTGCAGTGGATTGTGACTGTGAGTAAGATCCAAATATGGGCAGGTAGGGGAGAGGGCATTCAGGTCTGAGAAGGTGGTGGTTGACAGCTGGTACTGTGGTTTTCTTTATGGGGAAGGCACATCTTCACTCAGGTTAAAATTTGAGCTATTTTGTTCTTAAGACGCACTACGGAGGCTGAGTCGAGCAATACTTAAAGGTATTTGGATGCATCAACTTAAATCTCAACAAATACGGACTCCATGACCATCGAGTCCTGACAGACTAAGGAAAAATGCCACCGTCAAGTTTTACCGAGACACAGCCACTATTTCTAAAAACCTCAAACAGGGCTGATGCTTCAACAGAATTTTCCCAGATTTTTTTTTTCTTTTTTCCCCCCCTTTATGAAATTCGACAACTCATTCTTACTGTTGTCTCAAGATGTAGATTTTCACACAGGTCAGTGTTAGCAAAAAGCCAGTCTCAGTGACAGTCACAGAGGAGACATCAAAAGCAATACAGTGGCTGCTGCACATGGAATGTACAGGCATATAAAGGACTGAGGGTGGACAGAGCACTTTTGCCATTGTTAGGCACACCAGCCAATGATATATGACCAATAATTACACATAGACAGGAAAATACCTGATGTGTATGGACATAACACAGTAAATACACATGAAATGTAGTATGGCAGGAAAGGAAAAAAGAAAAAGAAAAAAAAAAAAACACACTTAACCAAAGTGACCCCACTAACATGCCACATCCTGCACTGAAAAACACAGGAGACAGGAGGGCAGAGGGACCGCTTCTACAGACTTCTTCACTGTCTGACCTTATCATTTCCCATTCAGGTAGTGATCATAAGAACAAAGCATATCATATTACCAGGAAGTGAGGCAGACCCCTTGACTGGATTTCATTTTGTTATCAAGTTAATCACCTGATAACTTCACACAGCTGTTATCTGCAATGAATGAAATGTATTCTTGCTTCAGAGACACAGCAGCTGCGTTAAACACTGATATTCATGGGTATGAAATGATTCTCAACGCCAAGACAGAAGCTAAATTTTGATCTCGTTGCTGCTTAAGAATGGCGTGCATCGGCACCGACTTGTTTGTAAACATACATATGAGGAAATGGCACATGATTTCTGAATAAAGCTTAACACGTTACAGGGAAATGTCTTTGAATTAAACAAAGTGCTAAATAAGAAAAAATATATATATTGATGATGAAAACACAAATGGAAAAATGTTCAGAAATAACTCGTCCAAATGAACAGGGGTGGCAGCTGCCTGTCAGTCTCATTCATCGCTGAAAAGAAAAACCTGCTTTGCTAAACCTCTTCTTAAACAAGTCCGTTTTCAGCCTTTGAGTTGTGGAAAGTTGAAGTTTCTCTAAAAAAAAAGTATGCTGAGTACAAAAGAGGTTCAACACTGAAGGAAACACCGTCCAGACCAAACCATCCAGTCATGGGGAGTTACATTATGGATTTAAAGGGAAGAACGCATGGTGCTGTGAAACAACATTTTGCTATTTTTATCCCCTTGATATCATCACAGAGATGTGGATGACAGAAGAAGTGCACTTCTCCCAGCTAGTAAAAGCAAAGATGTTTTGGCTATACCTGCTTCAGAGAGATCTCTAAGGGAGCTGCTGAGGGCACTCCTCTTCAGGCCCTCTCCCATGGCGTAGCTATCATCCAGACTGGCCCGGTTCATGCTCCCGTTGCCCGCTTCCTTCTTCAGGCCAGAGCTCTGCGACATGCTGGGCCTCACCACCCCCTTCTGCTTCTCCAGCTCAGCTGTAAAAAAAGAAGGAAAGGCTGAGGTAAGTGGCAGCGGTTTTACATCTCACTTTGGCCATGGACTGCGCTTTTCCCCCCCTGTTATGTATTAAGCCACACTTCGCTGTCTGAAATTTACGAGGTGTGCAATATTGATATGCCTAATTTTCAACATCCTGCTCTTGTACGTAAAAATGGAAACCACTTTAATGTGCACAACAATCTGCCGCCCCTACTGGTAACCATCCTGTGAACTTTGTAAACATCGCTCTTGAAAACTGCTGCATTTGAGTAATGAGACCCATGCTCTGTTTCTACTTTACACAGCCTAAAGCAGACAGAGTAAAAGGGGGGTTGGAAGGGGACAAAGTCAGCTCACACTCTATTCTGTATTTCTCCATTTCCTGGACCTCAGCAATGGACTCTCTTAGGTCATCTGTAAACTTCTTGCGGTCCTGGGGGTTGGGTGCATTAAAGTTGATGAGCACTTTGATGTCTGCACCTGGTATCGCTGATGTAAGTCTGATTCCATTTGGATAATCTGGGGCAATGGCAAACAGAGAGAGAGAGTCATTTACAAAAGATTCATTGATCAAAACTGAGGTGAAACACGCTGGATGAATTCTGTCTGAAGTTTGGAGAGGATAAACAAAGTCACGGCCCATTTGGTTTGACTTCCCCATTTCTCCTGCCAGTGTTAATGTGCAACGTCAAAACTTGTGATGTAAACACTGTCAGCTAGCATGCTGCAGTGATATAGACCCAATAAATGGGAACACTCAGTGCAACTTACATTGATTTTCGAACAGCATGACTTGCATCCCGTATAGAGAGAAGGACTGTCGGAAGCTGTATGTCACCGAATTCTTCTTTTTCTGGAAAATCTTGGTTACCTGAAGTCGTGCAAAGATAACACTTTCAGTGTTGGTTTGGAGAGGAGGGGGGAGGCAGAGGGGAGGGGAGAGGAGAGGATGGCATTTACCACTAGGAGGTCATTGAACAGGAAGATCTCCCGCTGATGCAGGCCTAGCTTCTGGAGCTTGTTTGGATCTGGCACTTCAAACAGGCGGCAGTAACACACCAGTCTACGATGGGGCAGTGACAACACCTACAAGGCAGAAGAAAACAGCACAACACTTTAGAGGTAATTATGGCCGCAGTCCACTGGGTAACAAGGAACAGAAGTTACTCGCCAACTGCAAATTTGAAAAAGGCTAGAAAAAGCCCAAGAGACAAATGATTTATTCCTCCTTTGGGTGCTTTTAATTATGCCAACTTGTGCTTCCTCACTTCCTGTCTCCTCCAGTGACAGTGAAACTGTTAACCTCTGCCATCAGGGAAGATCTTCAAACTCTTTAACTGATCCAGGAAGCAACGAGAGGGGAGATTCTGGAGGAGCTAAGAGCAAGGAGTCTCAGATGCATCCTTTGCAAAAATGTTTTATAAAGTGGCATTTAAAAAAAAATTACTATAAAAATGACAAATGCTTTTATGTAGGTATGCGGATTATTAATTAAATTAAATTAAATTTTATTTATATAGCACCAAATCACAACAACAGTTGTGTCAAGGCACTTTATATTGTAAGGTAAAGACCCTACAATAATACAGAGAAACCTCCAAGAATCAGACGACCCCCTATGAGCAAGCACTTGGTGACAGTGGGAAGGAAAAACTCCCTTTTAACAGGAAGAAACCTCCGGCAGAACCAGGCTCAGGGAGGGGCCGCCATCTGCCGTGACCAGTTGGGGGTGCAGATAATTGTGCAGATAATTATGCAAAGATGTAAACATGATGTAACGCTGATCTTTACATAAACGACAAGATTTGAGAGGAATATTAAATGAGTATTAAAATAAAACAGAGTTTTTGAAAGTACTAGTAATTGATGCTGCCTTTAAAAATGTACCTGTGCAGACTCTTTCTGAAGACATAATAGCAATTTATGGTAATATCTTTGGTGATAGTAATAGACATTTTAGCAAAGACATTGTTTGGCTAACTTCATTTTTGTGAAGTTGTTACTGCTGTAGAACTGTTCATTTAAAATGTAGCCGCCCTGACATATTTAAAAAGTATTCATCAGTATGTGTAGCATTCATTGATGCAAACTAATGTACTACTAGTGCTAAGTCAGCTTAGCACAGCTCATCCCTTAAGGATGGGGGTGACAAAAACTGAGCAGTGATGCACACCCTGCTGAGCACTGTCTGCAGATTCTGCCACCAGCATAAAACACTAACTTGTCCATGTCTCACCAACTAATGAAACATTTCAAGTGAAAGTTGCTGCTACTCTTGGAAAACTGCATGATGTGCAATAACCACTGCAGAGACAGGGACAGAATAAAGTGAAATAACGAATGATAAATACTTACACATCCCAAGCCATGGTGGAGTGATCCAATCTAAAGAGAGACAACAGAGAAGATGTTAGGTGCAGCTAGAACGGTGGGATTATTTACACTAATGCCTCTTATAATGTAAAAAAATAATAATAATCTCATTCACTTTTTAAGAAGGATTTGCCCTTGAAAATTGTTTACCCATTATAGCGCCCATGAAGATGCATGCACCTCATTTGTTTTGTGTATAGGGCGACGATTTTTCTTTGTTTTCAGATTTGCAGAAATCGATAATGATACCGGAACGACTACAAATCCTGTGCTAGCACTAGTGGAGCTGATTATTAAAGAGAGGATTTCTAGCATGGTTTTTCCGGTAAATTGTTTTACTAAGTGTCCTCCTTAATTGTCCACCTAAATGGTGACAAGGGATAATTTTTCATTACATTCAAATATTACTGGCAGAGCAGCACAGGTTCCATTCATCTGAAAACGGACTAAAACAAAGTCATCCATGCAAGACAAGCCTCTCCCTGAGGCCAAGTTAATCACACCTTTAACCTTCACACATGACAGAAACAGTATTGCCTGCAGAATACTGCAGCTCCTGCTGTCTCCGAGGGAATGGAATAATGGAAGAACAAAATCTGATGATAATTTTGATCCAGTATGTATGGAAAGAAATAGACTAGTAACAATTGAATCAACAGATTAAAGCAATGCAACTTATGCCAGTCATTTGAATAGAATTGATTTTGCTGTGCTCAGGGACAGCCACGTCTTTCCCCACTAAATCTACTTTGGTACTTTATTGTGCTATAATGGCAGGATGTGCCCATTTTCCCATCTACTACTACAGCAGAGGCTTTGTGTGTGTTGAAATCACCAGTGTGAAGGTCTAAAGCAATCCTTTCTAAATCTCAGTGTTGCTTCTCTGATATAAACCATGTAGGAGAAGGAAAAAACGAGAAGAGAAGGATGAACATAATCAGCACTGGCCAGATATGCCCTAGAGTGTGATTTCTTGCCTTGGAATAAGAATTAAAAATAAAAAATCCAACAAACAACTATGTGATCTTGGTAGAAATATAAAAAAACAAACATTACTCACTGGTTTCTTTCCAACAATGAGCTTCTCAACCTTTTGCACCTGTGACACATGGTCTTCATTGGTCTTGAGCTCTCGTTTACGAATCCTCTCGTATATGCCGACCAGAGTCTCCCGAGGTATGTCCTCTCCATCATCCACACCTGAAAGTCGACAGGGAGGAGCCGAGTTACTGTACCACATACACTTAAAGAATTAGAACAGCAGACATGTAAGGCTTTCACGCGTGTTTCGTAATGACAGTTTTGTTACCTCTCAAGTTCTTGATGAAGTCCTCCAGCTTCATCTTCCTCTCTGGCTTGACATTGGGGCTGTACATGTCAGTGTTGAGGAGTATGATAGCAAAGGCGAGGATGAAGATGGTGTCGGGGTTCCTAAACTGCCGCACTACCGTGGGGTTACAGATGCAGTAGCGCTGGCTAAAAATAGGAAACATGAGCGTTAAGCAATGTTGAGGAAGATGAAAACAGACAAAACCTGGCACAAACAAGTCACGCTCATAGTGAGGAAATGCTTTCGCCACTGCCTCAAGAAAACAGAAGTATTGCTGTAATGGCTTCTCTTTATGAACCAATAATTATGCGGCTAACACAGCTGTGAGGAAGAGCGATGATGTTTATTAAATGCTTTCAGTATTATGAACGCTAACACTAATGTTTTAGTTGCACTCGACTATATGAAATACGCAGGGGGTCGTTAGGAATCAGCTTGGTTTAATGATCATTGTAAATAATCCATTTCACACAAAACTTTCTCAAAAAAAACTAACAAACAAAAAACAAACTGTTGATGGAGATTCTACATCGCTTAAAATCCAACCTGAAAGCTTCAATGAGCCGCTCCACCTTCTGCGCTTCACCCTGGACACGGATGTGGTTTTGAAATTTCCTGAGGGCTTCGTCGAGCTCCATGCCCTGGAAGTCCATTTCATCTACCACACAGCTGGTACGCGAGGGAGAGAGATGAACAGAAAAAGACAATCAAATATATAAAAACACAGCCTGCCAGAGTTTTTGTGCTCATCCCTCATTCGCTGGTATCTCGACAGGGATCGTTTGGCCCAGATTCTATCCTGGAGGGTATTTAAATGAATTCTTGTCATACTGGTGCCACAAGTCATTCTTCTAAACTGCAGGATCTGGGCGCCGTGCTCGTCTCCTTTTCTTTTATTAAAATCCTCAGAGCAATTGCTCAACTGTTTTGATATGTACTGCATTCTTTTTTTAAGTATGTTTTGCCAGTAATAACACTATTTTTATTCCTTTTTGATCATTCTCATCTTGATACTTACTCCAAGACATCTCTGTTGAACTGCTTCTGCCGGTTACCAAGAAATTCCCCAATCATCTGCCTGCTTAGCCCCTTTCTTTGCAGCAGGAAGTGGGCCACTCCAACTGGTGTGTCAGGGATGAATCCTCTCTCAGTCAGGTACTGAATGCCCTTTTCCGGCTTCCTGAAAAATTCAACATGCACCAGGATGGTTTGTTTTTCATTTTTGGACCGTTCCAGGTTACATTATTAAACTGGAGAGAAGAATGTGCTGCTGCCTAATCTTGAATTCTCAGCAAATCCATGTTGGGTACCTAGCTGTTCTCAAAAGAATATCATGATATATGTTACTGTTATTACCCAAATTATTAACACAGCCCTAAAAAGAAACACACACACACTTTTCAAACCTCTAATCTCATGTAATTATGTCAGTTTGAATCTAAGCAGTGTGAAAGAGGTTTCTCTGGAACTATTAAAACAAAGATGGTGCAATTCACTTTTATCAGTCTTACTGGGCAAACAATGTTTGTCAAACACAAATAGAAGTTTTACAATTTGTACCTTATATATGAGTTTCATCATGTTGAGTTTCCAGAATGGGTTTATTTTTTTCTATTCTATTTTTCTTTTAAAAATTTGTTTTTATTAGTCATAATATAATAAAATAAAATACTTTTATGAAGTACCTTTTAAAAAAAAAAAAAAAAAAAATTAGGGATAAGGCAATAACCTTAATTAACTGAAATAACCTTGAACACAAATTGATATATGCTCTTCTTTAATGCAAAACGTTTTTCAAAATTTACATTTGTTATGAACACAGCTGATTGCAGTTTGCAAATCCAGAGAGTGAAGGACTTTTCAAGAGGCTTCTCTAACATTTTGGCCTGCACTACAAACACGGGTCAAGCACGCGCTCCAGCAGAGCCGAGTACCTACTTGTTGAAGAGATTCAGGCCGATGCGGTAGTGTCGCTTGCGAATAACATCATTGCTGAAGATGGGCGAATCCCAGCTGTTGCGAGTCTCTTTGTGGTAGGTCTGCTTACTTAGGGTCTGCTCTCGCAGGCTGTCTCTTGACGAGGACTCAGAGCTGCAGTTAATTGTGTCATTTGAGTTTGATGTGCTGTTGATGCTGTCATTGTCCCCATCAGAGAAGTCAGACTCCGACTTGCTCTGTCTGTTAGCTGAGCCGTTGATAGCTAAGTGGCTTTCTAACTGTCTGTGCCGGTGGCGCAGAGGTGCATCTTCGTCACGGGAGGGAGCTCGCGGTGGGGGGCCATGGGAAATGTGTTTGGGGCTTGCTTGGGATGACGTTACAATGTGGCCGTGAGGTTCATACGCGGGCGGCCGTTTGACAGTGCTCCGTTCAGATCGGTCACTGAGCTCTGCAGAGCTATCACTAGGAGGTTCTATGGTCAACAGAGGAAGATGATCCATTCTAAGACGTTGCTCTTGGCACTCTAGAGAAGGAGTGCTCCGGCAGCTTGTGTCTGTGTCACGACCCTCATCTTTGGGGTCAATAGGCCAGTAATCTTGGGAGGAGTTGACTGACCGCAACCGTAAGTCTGATTCTGTGCTAGAGGGCTGGTCCCCTGACCTCGACAAGGCAATAGACGGGGACATGTCCTCCTCATCGATGAACAGAGTAACATCACTGTAAGATGCCATTGTTTCATCTCGCATCCGTCCAGCTGCCCTGTGGTGGGACTTCACCTGATAAGGAACGTCCCCCTCCCTCTCGGAGCAGCCGATAGCCTCCGGGTCAGGACCCTCATCTCCTTGAAGGCTGCGACAGTTCAGAGCATCATCTATAGACTCAGCCAGAGACTTGACCTGTCTGGAAAAGGCGTCCTCCAGCTCCGTGATGGCATCTGTTAGGTCACCCTGCGGAGGAGGGTGTGATGCCATGTTGGCCTGCTGGTGAACCTCTATATCTCCGCATTCAGACTGCACCATGGACAGCGGAGTGCCATCTTCCGTCATGGACACCTGCCTCCCCTCAAAGTATGAGCTGTGCACTTTCTCAGGGCCCTCAAATGAGAGCTGCATCCTCATGTTAGACAGTACAATGCGTCTGGACATACGGTTCTCTGACATAGAGCTCCTGAGACGTTCGAAGTTCTTGTTCATCTGATACTGACGGAAGGCCGTCTGAATGGTGCGAGCTGCATGCCGAGTTATGAATCGTCCACCATATTTACGCTCCAGCATCTCCACCTAGCAAAAACAGGAGTAGGTTAACTGTAAAACTGTGCCATCCACCTGATACTTAACTGGTTTTCTTAGCTGTGGATGTCATTGATAATTTCCTATTAACAATAAAGTTTTCCTTTCACAGCACTTTGAAACTTTGTCCAAAACAAACTACACCGTAAGTTGACTGTGGAATACCTGCTTATCCTGGAGGTCAGCAGAGAGCTCATAGCTCTCAGAGAGCGATCGGGACCGCTTGATGGCCTCCTCCTCGGCCTGCTTACGGAGGATGGACTGCGAGTGCTGGAGCTTGGGCCGTCGGGGCCTCTGAGGCCCTGGTTGGACCCCGTGGCTGTAAAGTGGGCTGTCAAATCGGTCGGGGCTGATGGCTGAGCCGTGAGTCACGGGGCCCTGGCCGTAGCTGGCTCCCCCATCCAAGGAAGGGCCACTCTCACTGGGCCGTGCATCCCCTTCCACACTGCAATGAGAGGAAAGGGATGAATGATTAGAAACAATAGAAGGAAAGTTAAACAATAAAAATCTAATCTTTTAAGTATTGTCTGGTTAGTTCAGGCCAGAAATGTCTGAACAGAAAGAAGCTTAAGTTAAGTCTCTGTTACATGCAAACAAGTATGATATTGCAAAAGTCAACTGAAGCGAGCTGCAGTGGGGGTGTGAATGAATCAGCATGTCCCTTTTCTGGAACGTGCTGATTCTGACATACTGCATAAACCATATTCAATTCAATTCAAAGCTGCCTGATACTAATACATAGCTTGGTAGAAATGACTAGAATACCATAGCGTTTGCTATACTACATTTAGAAAACACAAAAACAAATAAGCACTTGTTACGTGGCTGCAGGGCCACTCTCCTTGCACAACTGCCTCCTTTACAAATACTGAGAAAGAAAAAACAAGAGGTTACTCACTCACTCTTACATTCTACCACACTAGAGGTCTGCCTCTTACGAATAGACCGTCTATTTTCAAAAAAGTGCCAGCTCTTCCTCCATATCTTGTCCACCATTCTCTCCGTCAAGTGAAGTCCAGAGTACACAGGATCCTCCAGGAAATCAACGTTTATGTCACCTCAGGGTCCAATCAGTTGCCAAGGGGAATTACATCATATTCGGAGTAGAGACGACACACTGTTCCAATACTCGTTACAAAGTCCAGTTTAAAGAAGAGTGAGTAAATACAACTTTAGCGGTCCCTCAGAAAAAACAGAAATGTCACTCAGAGGTGCCGACCTGCTCGGTAACTAACGTCACACTGCGTTTCTCCTCTTCCCTTCTCCTCTTGCACGATTAATACACAGTTCACTGGCAGCCTAATGTGTTTGAACTGTGACTTGACACACCCATCCAGCATACACATCAACTTCCTTTATTAGACAGCCTGAACATTCAGCAGCAGCATGTCAGTACACAGTACGAGTCAAAAACGAGGAACTGAATCTGGTTCAAAAGTTCAGCAAATGTACTGTAATGTAAGTGAAAAGCAGTCTCGTGAGTTACAAGCACCACTTAGCATGTGCATTTTATGATTAATAAATGACAGCAAAGCTCAGGCGTAATACCTGCCTCAGTCTGATTACCTGTGAAGAAATTTGAATCAAATTTACAACCCACAGCTTGTCTTTTGCGGTCTGTAGATTTCTAATTAACAGAAAAAGCGCAACAGAAACTGAAAATGTTTTTTAAATTGCAGTAACTATATTTCCAAGGCTTAAGGCAAGTCATTATTAGTGATTAACAAACAAGCCACTTCCGATCTTTGCAAGGGGTTCAGGCACTTGAGTTTTCAGAGCTACAAAATACTTTGGAGAATACCCCACCCCCACCCCCCAAAAAAGCACCGCTGCATTTCAGTGTGAAATATTAAAACACATTTCACTTGGCTGCCAAACTATCATTAATTGTTAAGACCAGCAGAATCCAGAAAATATTCGGCCTGATTCCACAAACTAAGATGACGTTTGGGATGCAAGTCATACACTCACAGGACACTTTGTTAGGTTCATCCATTCAACTGCAAATGTCTAATCAACCAATCATGTGGCAGGAACTCAATATGCTTAGGCATGTAAACACAGTCGAGACAACCTGCTGAAGTTCAAAGTGGGCATCAGAATGGGGAAGAATGGTGATTTATGTGACTTTGAACGAGGCAAGGTTGTTCGTGCCAGACGGGCCGTTCTGAGTATTTCAGAAACTGCTGACCTGTTAGGATTTTCCCACACAGCCATCTCTAATGTTTACAGAGAATGGTCTGAAAAAGAGAAAAGATCCGGTGAGCAGCAGCTCTCTGGGCAAAAATGCAATGTTGATGCCAGAGATCAGAGGAGAATGACCGGACAGCTTCAAGCTGATAAGAAAGCAAAAGTAAACGCAGAAGAGCATCTCTGAACGCACAACACATCAAACCTGGAAGCAGACGGACTACCACAGCAGGACAACACACCAGGTGCCACTCAGTTAAGAACAGGAGACTGAGGCTGCAATTTGCACTGGCTCGCCAAAACTGAACAGAAGATTTGGAAAAACTGTAACCAAAAAAAAATGAGTCTCAATTTCTGCAGTGACATTCTGATGGCAGGGGCATTAACATGAAAGCGTGGATCGATCCTGCCTTGTATCAACAGTCCAGGCTGGTGGCGACATAATGGCGTGGACGATATTTTCTTGGGACACTTTGGGCCTCTTAGTATCTACTGAGCACTGTTCACACGGCCCACAGTGTACCCATCTTCTGATGGCTGCTTCCAGCACAATAATGCGCCATGTCACAAAGCTCAAATAATTTCAAACTGGTTTCCTGATCATAATAAGTTTATTGTACTCAGTGGCCTCCACAGTCACTAAATCTCAATCCAATAAAGCACCTTTGAGAGGAGGTGGAACAGGAGATTCCCATCTGATCTATAAAGTTTATTTTGTTCTGTAATTTGCAGCTGACAAATCTGCAGCAACTGTACGATGCCATCAGCTCGATATGGACCGATATCTCTGGGGAATGTCTCCTTAATGAATGAATTAAAAGGCAGTTCTGAAGGCAAAAACGGGTCCAAACCAGTATTAGCAAGGTACACCTAATAAAGTGGCCAGTGAGTGCTTTTTACTTCCAAATGCGGTTGCAGAGTAAATTCTTGTGCATCACTGTCTGAGTGGAGACGAGCCATTCAAGGTCAGCCAAGGCCACAGTGAGACAGAACAACTTCACGGCAAGTAAATGCTTACTGACTCCCTGAGGGTAGTAAATACAGATAGTGTTTTCATATGGACCAGTGCACAACAACACAGCCAAAGACCTGCCCTTTACATAGCTGGAACAACAGCAGTACCTAGCACTGCACATTCAGTATCATACTTCACTGCATAATCGCAGCTGGGACAAAATTTCCCAGCCATCTGCCAAAGCTGCCATCCCTGGAGTTAAAACTTACACCATGTGTGCCGTCACTGTCGGAATACAGGTGGCAGTCATTTCTGTTCTCTTCATTACTGTTTGATTGCTGACCTGGATAAAATGATGATAAAATATGAAAACATGTTTTGATGAAAATTAAAACTTAGACGTCTACAAAAATTTTCAGCCAGGCTAACCCGAACGTCCGTTTACTGGTCGGCGAAATATCGCAACTCATTTTAATTTTTGGGCTGTTTGAAATGATATTTTGTGCACTCAATTAAGTCTAACGACCCTGGTGATCCCCCTAATTTTCGTCTAGCGCCATCATCAGGTCAAACTTGTGTCTTTTCTTCTTCACGTTTACGTAAAATTAGCAAACGTTAATATGGTTACCGATTAAAGTAAGGTGGTAAACTTACATTAGACCCAGTAGACGCTATATTAGCATAGCACTGTTAATGTGAAAAACGTTAGAATGCCTATGCTAACATTTACCTGCTAACATCAGTCTGCTAGAGTTTTAATTTTTTTTCCCTTTTGTACCACTTTGTTGGGAATAATTGCCTTTCTATTGTTTTGCCTAATTGCTTCTGTAATTATTTATGAACCAAAATAAATTTCAACTTATGCTAATAAGGCAGTATAACTGTGGGAATAAGAATTGAGTTTAATTGAAATTACTGCCAACACAAAGTGCATGCCACTTTTAATAGTTAAAGCAGCGCTCCTTTGGGTTTTTTTCCCCCCTGTCTCAAGCTACTAACTTCAAAAACATTCAAGAGCTCAAGTTAAAAGTATAACTGCAGTAATTTTCCCCCAATCGGACCTGCGAGCCAGCATCTTTCTACCGGCCTAGCATCCAGAGAGCGTGTGACTGAAAGTAAATGGAAGAAAGAGAGCGAGTATAAGTACTGCCGTACTGTTCTGAGGTCAGAGAAAACTACTGAGTGAGGTCAGCTGCCAGTGATGGAGGGGAAAAAGCTGGGAAAAGGAAGAGAGTGCAGCATTTTAAGAGCTGATATTTTAAGCTACAACGGAGGGTGGAAGGGGAAAAGAGCGGGAGAACTATTGCAGAGCTGGATATTAATTATATGGATGGATAGAAGTGGTCTCAAATTAATCAGAAATGAATGTTATAGTACATTAACATGTTGTGGTCCCTGATATGTGAGCGTTGTGGAACCGCTGTTGAGTGGTGGAGGAAGCAGTGATGTCATGCCAGCACCACTTCCTGATAGTGACTGTACAGGCCTTGAAATATGATCTCACAATATTAGCTTCGACTGCCCCTCCGTCTGGCTCTTTATCCACCAGGAGCCCCCCGTGAGCTCTGATGTAGGCATGGATAAGCACGTCAGCACGGCTGGCAGTGATTTTCAGCCACAGGATCCAGGGATTTGGGGGGGGGGGGGGGGTCGACAATCTATCTTTCCTCCCAACACATCCTGAACAAACAGGCCCAGGCCCCTGCCCAGGCCTCAACCCATTCCATCAGTCAGACCTGAGGGAGAAACATTCCTCCATCCCGGAAAAGAGGAGTCACATCTACAGGAGTTCTGGGAATAGAAGAAGGCTAATGAAGTGCAGGCTGGAGTTGGAGGGGAAGAGAGCGCTGCAGTGTGGAACTAGTGGAACTTCCAAACAACGTCACAACGTCACCAAACCCAATTCAATTGTGAATTTGAAAGCATTACAACTACAGAAAAAAGTATTTCCACTAGCAGCATTCTGGAGAATCCTCACTTTTCCCATTTTTCCAACTTTGAAAACATGTATGTAATGCAGTGAGATTTCATTGAACCGAAGCCAACTCATGGGGGAGTTTCTTTAAGTGTTAGCATCTGCAAAGAAAAGACCCAGAGCAGTTTACCTCATGTATGTTTGGGGAAAAAAATGCTGCTCAAGAACAATCTAGACATTATTATATATGGAATTACAGTACCAGCAAAATTACACAGAAAGCCAGATCTGATCTACAAAGTTCATTTTGTTCTATAGTTTCTTTGGAGGACCTTACTATTTACAGTATAGAAATATTTTTTGTGTGTGTGTGTGTGTGTGTGAGAACACAGGCTGTGAACTGACCCTTCCAATAAAATTAAACAGCGCGTCCATATCGCACTGCTCACCCCACATGCAGTGACAGCATGCGCTCCGAGCACAACAAAAACAGATGTTTTCTCTCTTTTGAAAGTAACTTAAAGAGCTCATAAATACAGATGCACACACCAGATCTCACTGCACACAGATGTGAGGCAACACGCGTTTCAGGTAAAAGGTTTAGAGACCACACAGATACATAACGGTGAAGTCCAGCATTATATATCCAAATTGCCAGAAAACACCCAGGTGTATTTCAGTACCAATAATTGTGCTAATGAATGGCTTTTAAGCTGCTCTAAAAAAAAAAAAAAAAAAACACACACCGAAGAGCGAGTTGGGAATTTACAGTTGGACACGGCTGTGAGTTAGAAAGCTGCTCTGGCCAGCAGACTGACGGTAATGCTCTTGACAGTTTGCAGCAGACAGTATATGGTCAACTGGAGTCTCATAAGCCTCATGACTGGTAACTACTGTAAGTTCTGTACTTCAGATCGAGAATTTTATGATCTGAGCATCTTGACATATTTCAAACTGCCTTTTGGCATCTAATACCTGAGTGTTTCTTCATGCACAGCTAACTAATGATAGCAGTGACTGCATGAGTGAATGTTAGCTCAGGCTATTAAATAGCTATGTCCAAGAGGGGAAAAAAAAACAAAACTTTAAACAAGTAAAGATAATTAGCAAGTGTAAAATTCTTATTAATAAGGAATAAACATTTTCATTTCTCTGCCAAGGAGAGAGCTGAGGCAGAAGCTGATAACTAAGCTGAATTGGGTATCGGCCTTGGTGGAGGACGCACCCTCCAAGTGCCCTTCTAGTTGCATCAAGCAACTTTTTTTTTTTTTAAACAACATTCATCAATTACCACTTAATTTCTTCATAATAATGGGGGGAAAAGGTATGTAGTAGCCTAAGTACACAACTCCACTGTGTGAGGAGTAATTTGATGGTTTATATATGCCACTGGATTACTTGGTACTTAAGAAAATCTGAAGTCAATATTACTCTCCCCTGGTAACTGCCAGTCCTCATTCTGTCTGATCATGGCATCCATCCTCCTCCCTCATGTCAAGATTCAATAACAACAACAACAACAGAGCCGCTGTCATTATCTTTCAGTGATGAATAATTAAGCTATCCTCCAGCACTACGCTCAGCACCTGCCCTTGAAGATAGAGCTATGAAAAAAAGCACACAGTCATGGCCAAGTAAGTGGGAGGGCCACGACACACCACAGGAATGCCCTTCAAACGGAGCGGAGGGAGGGGGGGGGGCAATCCGACTCACAGATGGATTCTGTACAATAAGACTAAACATATTATGATAGCATATGCATACGGTGACGCACAGGGAGGGCATGATCTGTCTTTAATTATAATGGAGTCAAAGCTGGAAATGGAATTTTTAAAGACTTGAAAATTCAATCATTTAAAACTCAAAGCTTTACATTACGCCGTCATCGTGCGTGAAGCGTGTGAAATCGTAAAAGTAGTGCTGGAAAATGGAGAGTGATCCAAGCTCATACCATCTCTTTTGCTCCCCTGTGTTTATTAAACACAGGCTTATGAGGGTTAGCAGCCAGGTGTATCCTCATTCAATGACAACACACACACACACACACACACGAACACACACACACTAAAACAAGCACAGTTTACACTCTCCTATTACTCTTACCAGCCATTCAGCTCCAGTTCCAGCAGTGACTGCGTCTTCTCTGAGTTACACTGCAAACACCACATGCTGGCCAGCACTTGCAAGAAGATGTACTCCAAACATTAGCAGGTCTCCCCACCAGTCCCCATTAATGCCTAAAAGTCTCCTCTAACAGACAGACACAACTCAAAACTTCCATTTGCTATAGTTTGTAGCTCTCTGCCTCTTACAGTTGCTCCCATTTCTCTGCCTTGTGATAGCTTCCTATGGATGGCAGGCGTGCACGGTCAGTACTAAGTGGCAGTCTGCAATCTTTGACAGTCAAATGGAGCTCTTTCTTTTTCTCTTTCTTCCTCTCTGTCGTCAGTGCGCGGGGCTGGTAGGAGTATAAGGGGGGTGGAGGCTATGAGACAGGGGAGTGTGAGTTTCTGCCAGGGCCTGAGCAATATGGAAGGGGGCGGGGTGCTGGGAAGGGGGTGTGAAAGCGTGGAGGCTCTGTAGCTGGGCAGGAAGAGAGAGATGGGGATGAAACACTTATCACCCAAGAAAGGGACACACATGACCCACAAAGCAAATCATGTTTTTCAGGCACGTTATCAGAGAATGTAAAACCATGAAAAGGTCAGACAGAGAGTGACGGGCAGGAATAAAAGCTAAACCAATCCACTAAAACAAGCCAGCAGGGAGGGTAAGAGAGTGGCAGCTCGATCATGTTAAGTGCATATAGGTATAGTAGAAAAGATAGGAGTGAGATGGAACAGAGAGAAATGGGGAAAAAGTGGCATAAAGGAGGAAAAAAAGAGATAGTGGTCGAAGGAAACAGGGTTTGGAGTGTTTAAATGTCAGGAACCTTTTGTTAGCCCTTTTTACACAAGGAAAAGGACTGACTGGGTAGAGATGGCAAATAAAAGAGAGCACCTCTATTAATAGAGCCTTTCAGGGCTGAGAAGTGACTGTTAAGACATGCACTAAGAAAAGAGCTACAGATTCAGTGTCTTTCTGCTGCAGAAAATCACAACGGATACACAATAGAAGCTGTGTATCTTTATGTCTTCAATTTTCATTCCCCTTCAAATAAACACTGTTTCGTGGATAGTGTTACACACTGCATAAAATTCCACTTGTACTGCACCATCAGCGCAAAGCTCAACAAGCCCCAAACACAAAAACTGACAGTGTCTTGTCTCCAGATTTCACAGCGTTGTTGAGACAGGCCAGAGACTAATCACCCCTCTGAGAAAAGGGGGTTGGAGTAAACTGGCTCCAAGTCAAAGGTATTTTCTATCTAATGACAACAGGCACAGGAAGCAGGGGAGAATGGCTCCCACATGGAGCCAGTTTACAGGGACACCAATCATCCACAGAGGTACACGCAGCAGTCTGTAAAGACAGAGATCCTGGATCCTTCTAATTACAGGCCCGACCCCCTGAAATGATCACCTTGTCTGGACTGTTTTCATGTGAGGCTTCAAATGAAAGATGCAGAATGAGAGACAAAAGCAAAAGAAAGGGTTACTTAGAGAGAAAAAACAAGTGCATCTCAACATGTGTCACGGATCACAGCAGGGGAGAAACACAGATTTACTTGAAATGTGTGACTCAGACAGAATGAGTATGTGCAGAAAGGCAGGCAGACAGTAAGTGGCCGACTGGTCTATTTCAGTTTGAGACCTTGGGCCCGGACCGTGGTGGCTACAGCTGCTAATGCCTCGTGGAGCTGCAGATACTTGACTCAACTTACAGATCTCACCTATCACGCGAACACGCCGTAAACAAAAGTGGGAACAAAAGCAATTTAAGACCTCCCTCTAATAAATCTGGCACCCTCATTACTCAATCAATTTTGTTACACTTCACCCGAGAGGCAAACACAGAGGCAGGCGTTTAGTTTAGAAATATGCGCATGATTTCAGATATTAGCCCCAGCAGAGGCTTTGTTTTTCCCCCCTTTTTTCCCCTGGTGGACCACAGGGAGCAGCTAACTAGAGTTTATTTGTTTTTGACTGCGATGTGAACTAATATCGTGGTCTCATTTTGAAGTCACGCACATGATGCATCCAAGTCTGTTATGACTTTCATCATGAGGCACAGGGGCAGCATCATTTTGAG
Organism: Cichlasoma orientale; assembly: GCA_034780415.1. NCBI lineage: Eukaryota > Metazoa > Chordata > Actinopteri > Cichliformes > Cichlidae > Cichlasoma > Cichlasoma orientale. The sequence continues at coordinate 600,151 of JAVDPK010000146.1, read as the reverse complement.
CATCAAGGAGGGTTGAAATGATCTAATTAGATATATTCCAGGTAAAACTGGGCTCTCAAAGTTTTCACAGACGTAGCTGTCCTGTGTAATTTTCCCCGTCTGCCTGCCTCCATGTCTCTCTCCTCCTCCTCCTCTAGTGTTACAACGCAGTCTAGTCGTCCCGTCTGGTGAAGGCCCACTCCATCTCCCGAGCCCTGGCTGCACAACGCTTTGCTCCAGAATGATGTCATTGAGAATTCCAAGCAGAGGCCCACTCTCCGCTCATAAAACGGCATTTCTTCAACTCAATACATATGGTCTCTCTGCATTTCGGCTCCTACTCCATCACTCTCCTTCGGATCCAAACCCTCCCTTCTTTTCCTAAGAAAGTTAACTACATAACACATGGAGCCAGTCCCAACAGGCCCTCACCAGTCAACTACACACCTACAGCTTTATTGGGTGTCATACCTGAGTATCATCAGGCAGAGAAAAAGCCTGGACTTTCCTACTGCAAAGACAATGAAAAAAGACAGAGCAGAAGAAAAGAAAGCAAAAGAAACGACCGGGGAAAGTGATAGCTTCCTGGAAACTTGGTCACACGTTTGGCAGATGGTGCTCTGTCTACATGACATCATCCATCGTTTCTCATTATCTGCTTTTGCTGGATGCTGCGCGACTGAGACCTGCGCTAAGAAACGGAAAATAAAATGAAAAGTCAGCCCTCCCCTGGTCTGGAAACAATTAGAACAGGCTGATGTCATAGTTTGATACAACAGCATACTAAATGAGATGTAGTGGCCCAGGATAGTTTTGTGAACACAGAGGACTTTGTATAGGAGAAGAAAAAAAAGAAAAGAAACATCATTCCTCTGTAAATTCTCATGAACAAAGAATTTCTGTGCATAAGAAGGGTCTGGCAGCAGATGTATAAATAGAGCTGAAATAGGAGTAATTAAAGGATATGCTGCCTCTGTTCATCACATCCTGGCAGCTAAGCTGGAGCAGATGTGTTGCCTGTGGGATCCTATGGGAATGATCAAAGATTATCAGTGGCAAGTGATGTCTCCGAGGCTTTTCTCTCTTTCACTGTTTGCACAGCGCTGCAGTAATGCATCCGCGTGCATACAAACTGAAGTCCGAACTGGAAGAGATGACTCTTCCAGCACGCACTTTTTTTTTTAACATCAAGTCTTATCCCATCCTTTCCCCTCACTATGACTGGGTTTTAACTTTGCAATGTTAATTAACGCCGACTGACGACAAAAGTAACCAATAGCCTGGTTATAACTGCAGGCTTGCTATATTATTCTTTGAAACTTTAGTGGGACTTTTTTTCCATATTTGTTTTGCTAAATATGAAGCTTGGGTCACGACACAGTTACCTTAGATTATCATTAAGATTGGATGCAGTGAGGAAGAGTTAGCCGGGAGGTCACTCTGCTGCTGTCTCTGCTGCATGCGGTTTTATGCTGTGTCCCTGCCTATAGCATCACATCTGAAGCCACTATCATGTCTGCCAAACGAGAAAATTTACCAATCTAAATCATGTTGCCAGTGTGCTGAAAACAATTTACTATATTGTCAAAAATGACTTTGGGCCTTCTCAAAGACTCTTCTGGGTGGAGTGGTGTTTGGTCTCTTTGTGTTTGTGTGGGTGTCCTCTGGTTTCTTCTTACATTTTAAAAGACACGAAGGTCAGGTGGAGTCTCGAGGTTGCACTGAAATATGAACACAAACATCTAGTGACTTGTCACTAGATGAGACTTAAAACTAAACAAACCTTTACTTTACAAGTCAATCACGTGTTCCCCCCCCCCCCTTTTTACATCTGCAGTAAGATTAAAAAAAAATGAACACTGCAAATACGTGACTTCAAAACCATCTTTTTTGCATGAAGATACCATCTCTTTCCTATAAATATAAATAGAGGTTGTGCTTTTGTGCTGTTGCCAGTATTAGAAGGCGGCCCTGTTTGTCCAGTTACAATACTTCCCCTTTCAGCTCACTCTATTACCAGTTACTGCATTTCTCCAAAGCTCTTCACCGTAGCCCCACCCATCAGGGACACATACTACAGCACAGTTCTCCCCTGCTAAAAATAGACCCATGTGAGGTGACACGCTCTGGTAAACAGTGCGAGTGAGACAAAGCTGTGAAGAACAAGAGAAAGAATACACATTAACAGAATTGGCACTGAATGCCCTGCTGACTTCATCCCATTATCGGTTCCTTTGTGGCGCATCGAAGTGCAGCGTTTTTCAGTGACACGCTAAAATCTTGAGGTCAACTGGAAAACAGAGTAGTACTCAGAGCAGCCATGACTGTAAATGTGACATAAGCCACAGTGGGTATAAATACCCACTGCGGTCACGATGACCGCATTTGCACGGCACGGCCACCGGAACGACAGAACAGACCTGAAAGAGGCTTTGCATGATTGGACCCAGTCCACAATGGGCTCTCAGAATGATATCGCCACCCACTGGTTAGATATGATACTATATGTTCCCTTGAAGATGCATATTAGGTCTGGGGGGGGGGGGGGGGGGCAG
>JAVDPK010000146.1:570089-587682 GCA_034780415.1 Cichlasoma orientale | reverse complement strand
CAACACCCCCCCCCCCCCCCAACACCAAACAACACCCACACAAAAACGACACTTGATAATCAGAGTCTGCTTTGGCACTGAAAAGAGTTCGTGGATTAGCTCCAATTATCAGGCTGAGCTCAGGAGGCGCAGCTTGTTCACAGCTGAGCTTCAGCTCTTTGGACCAACAGTGATGCAGGTAAATGACTGTACACACGCTGAATCCCATTCATAGCAATCCCACTGCGAGAGATTAATGAAAATATGAAACCACGGGCACATGGGCGAGCTGAGGGTGCATACCACTGATCTTCTGAGCATTGTCCTCCAGGTTTGAACCCCAGCTAACTGAATCATTTGATGCATGTCAATCCTTAATCACTTCCCCAGTATTTTCTGTCTCTCTCTCATTTTCAATAATCAAAGCTGCAAAAATGCCTATGAAATAGTTTAAAGATATGAAAAGCAAGCACGGCAGCCTGCAGCAGAACACCAAATTCCAATCACACAATGATGATCTGCTCTCTTTCATTCTGCATCTCCTATATATTTGAAAGTTACTCAATCAGCCTGATGCACACAAAACGAGTCTGCATGGGTGCATATGTGCAGGTGCAATAACACATGGTTAAAAAATAAAAATAAAAATAAAAAGACCACAAAATGCAGAGTGTGTCTATAAGAGCTGCAGTGCAGCAGCATGAGCTCATCACTCTTCTCTTCCCCCTCCTCCTTCACTGCCCCCCTCCAATCTCACCCCTCCTCTCGCTCACCATTACATAAGTTAATACAGCACACATGCTCATTATTCTCCAGGCAGGCGATGTAAAGAGATGCAAAGGAATATGTCATCAAAAGTAGTACAACAGGAAAAAAAAAAGAAAGAAAAAGCCACAGAAAGCGACAGCGACCGTGTTTCTCTCTGAGCTTTCACTCTCCCCGACTGATAACAAAGAACTGAGCAGAGGCAACACATATTTCGGCCCCTGCTTTAATCACACAGAAAGTGCAGAAACATGAAGGCTAGGAGACATTCTAGAAACATGCTTTTTTTTCCCCACAAATGCATGCATTTCTGTTTAGTGCATTTTTGCACATCAGACACTCCAGTAAACACCACGAACATGAAACGTGTCTCCAGAGGGTAGCTTTCTTAAGCATTAGAGTAAACAAACTTGCTTATTAGCATTTCAAAAGCTGCACAGCTTAACATGAGCAGTGTAGATACTGCAGTACAGGCGATGTTCCCAAATATATTCCCCCATAATGTTACAACCCTGCAGCAATAGGAGGTGAAAAGACAGTGAGAGCCTGTCCCTTACACCTACACCACACACGCACATTTATTACTGTGATGTTCAAATGGCTTCTCAGCGCAACGGGGTGACCGAACGATTACGAACAACGATCATTTTTTAAAGTTAATATAAAGAGAATAAAACTCTTTTTCACACAATGCTGATGTCCCTCTGGTAAAGACATGAATCTAAATTATTCAGTGATACTGACTCCGACAGATCGGAAAAAGCCAGCTTTAGACATCAAACCTCAAAACGAAACTTTAGACATCAAACCTCAAAACGAAACTTTAGACATCAAGCTTGAAAACAAAACTAAACTAGACAAAATAATGCATCAAGGTCTTTTTCTGGTCAGTCGCGCTTCATACTGTGAAAGTCAGCCCATTAAAAAGAGCCCATGTACAGAGATGCAGTGTGAAGCCATTTTCTAGCAGATATAAACATTTGATTACGCATGAACGTAAAATAAAGTTTGTAATAGAGGAAATATTGGAGGGGAAAAAAAACAACTCATGTTTTAAAGTGTTTCAGCTCTTCCTCACACAATTTCCTGACATTTCACCTGTGCAAAATCAGTTTGACAACAGAAAAAAAGACTGGCCAATGACATCAGAGGCAAGTCATCAGGACCAATATGGGCCAATACCTATTTTAAGAAGACGCATACCTGCTATTGCAAAAAAAAAAAAAAAAAAAAAATGCTACTCTCACTTTAATATACTGAATGTGGAAGCTGTTAAACTAGCCGTTTCTAACTGCAACCAGAGAACCTCTTTTCGACAGTAACAGCCTCTTCACATCTTCATCATCGTGACATTTTTTGAACAGAATACGGCTTCCATCCTAGACACGTCTAAGCTTTTCCACCCTGGAGTTCTTTTTTTTTTTTTTATCCCCTCACCGCAGTGGAACTGCAAGCTTGTGTTGGCAGGTTGCTACTTTTCCATTACAACCCCACCCAAAAAGACATAACTTGCCTTATAGTCAGTTTGCCAAAGCAGAGAACCAACAGAGAGGTCAGTGTCTGCTCTCATGTCTTCTACAAGCACATTCTTCAATTGCCTACCAGCAAACACGCGGCTCATGTCTGACAAACACCTAGTTATGCCCCAAGTGTTAAATCCCTTTTTACCTATCAGGAAGCGCTGCAGGTTGACATCACAGTTCAGTCAGAATAGACTCCACAGTGTTTCTTTTCAGTACTCGGTCCCATGAAAATCCACTGTGAAGTGAGGAGACACCATTGACAAGCTCCAGATCCACAGACACTAAATAAATAATGCTCCCGCCGTCACACACTTTGACATTGAAACAGCGAGATCAAATACTCCCCGGTGTCTACAGTGTCACAGCTAAAGGAGTCATAATGTAATCAGCCATACATGCATCACCTTAAAAATTGGTTAGCAATAACCCATTCAAGAAGGTTCCACCTACCTTTTTGTAGTTTTTTTGTTTGTTTGTCTGTTTGTTTGTCTGTCTTTGGAATTTATGGAGTAAGGCCTCATTTTGGGCAGTTTTTGTCCACAGAAATGTACGCACGGGCAGCTAATAAATATGTTAACAAATTTTTATCGATTGATAAGTTTATCTGAGATATTGCTGTTTTATTATGAATCTGTAGTGTAGTAGTTTTCAAGCAGTAAATAAAAGGTAAATTTAAACAGATCCTTCCAAAAATGTTTATGTTTTGCATTCGTTTCACAGACTGACGCTGAGTGTTGTAAAGTTCATCATCAAAGAGCAAAATGCTCTGAACAGACGTCTGTGTGACTGCAAGGACTCTACTACACAGACACTGAACTACAATGCACCAACTCTGCATGTGACCTTCAGACACACTTCAAGCAGCCTTGAAAATAGTCTAATGGGAGGGACTGTTCGTCTGTGGCACCCACAGCTGTCCACGTGCGCATGCACAAACTAGTATAATCCACACATGATACTTGAGCATGATAAAAGAGATCCAACAGACATGATAGAGATCCACTCTATCATCTACATTAGGTCACACATCAATAACAGCAAATTCTCATTCTTATAAAACTCCTCTTCCTGAGTACTTTGTGTAAGCAGAGCCCAAAAACATTCTAAATTTGAATCTTGCAAAATGAAATTTGTCAACATGCCAACACTGCCACTAAAACCTGCCACAAATGTTGCCATAAGATGGAGCCAGTCTGCTATCAGTCTGCAACCTCAAGTTGGCAACCTGTTTCTGATAATACAGCAATTAACTGTGATAAATCATTGGAAATCACAAATCTATTGCTGTCTACATTGACAGAAATTCACATTTAACTATTACATTTGTGCTCAGCAACCTTCCCGTTTTATATGAGTATAACTAGAATACAAATTCAGACTGATGGCAACATGTTGGCAATCCGCATTTTTAAATTATAAATTAGACAGCAATTATTTTGAAACCTTTGATGATCTCCGTGACAGTGAGTGCAGTCAGAAAGGTAGCCTCCGATCAGGCGACCTGTGCGATCACCTTGTGATCAAAAGTGGTCAACACCCTCAAGCTCTGGGCAAGTTACTCACCAAAAGTTGCAATCAGTTGCACAATGTGTAAATTCAATACAAACACCAGGCAGCCACCAATTTATTTATTTATTTTTGGTAGATGGAAGGAGGTTACTGTTGCATTTTTACTCGTGTGACGGACCCATTAGCTTGCTCTGATTTAGGAGGTCGCTTTGTCGAGTGAAGTGTGTCCAATGTTGGTATTTCGGTTGAGCCAATTTAAAGTTTGCTCAGCTAACGTTATCTCAGGATGGTGGTGCGCGAGATGAGCCCTGTTGGTCGTAGTATTTCCAGAGTACTTTAATTTATTTAATAAAATATCGCTATTTGGTGCAACTTTAAAGATACAATACTGCCATGGTCCTTTATGCCTCTGGCTGCATGTCTGGGGGTCACTGAATGAATTTGGGACTGATCAGATTCCTCCCTGATGTGAAGGATAGCAACTAAAAATCTAAATTGCCTGAAATTGTTGCACAGCATAATGATTGGAAACTTTTCTGGGTATTTTCTTTGCCAGTCAGCGGGGAGCATTTGAAATTCGGTTGACGAGACACAAATCAAAAATGATAAGAAAAGGCCTGATAGAAGTCAAAAGTACTTCTGAGAATCCTTGCAGGTTTTATAATCAGGTTGCAAACTGAACAGTAATAGGAAGGCACAATGGGAGAGACAAAATGAACAGGTCACTTAATCTTATAATCCTGTCACTATAGGCTGAATAATGTAAGGTGGAAAGAAGATCATTTCTGCATACTGGTTTTTGTGCTCATTCCCAAAGCGATCTGTCAGAGGACATTTCTGTTGTAGTCCTATGGCAAGACGATGATAAGGGAGAGGACTTAAAGGAGACAGAAAAGAAGACAGAGATTATTTTTAAGTCTTTATTATTAAAGGCATGTCCCTGATAAGGTAAACTGTCAAGAAAGACCTTGAAAATTCTTTACTGTTGCCTGTCTGCCTTGTTCTGCTTTGTGATAGTATATTTCCATAGTTCTCGAAAGGAAACCACCAAGCTAGAGCATATAGACGGGAATGTTATTGGATTAGTCAGAAATATCTGCACAGACTTCTGTGGTCAGTCGGAAAGACAACCATCACTTTTGGAGGCCCCTGCCATCCGCAGTGGTCAATGCCAGATGGTCTCCTACCTTATAGTTCGGCTGGATATGCAGTACTTCCACATGGCATTCCAGACGGCAGTGACATCACCAGAGGCATCAGACATGCCCGAGAAAAATGTACATGGCACCGAGACGAAGTTTAAAAAAAAAAAAAGTTTCAAAAACACAAAAACTGCAGCAACTCCTCCTAAATGAGCCAGAAGAAGAACAGTCTGTGCTCACTCCCTCCTCAACCACAAATTACACCCCACATCCTTCACTTTCCATAGAAAACCCACAGAGAAGTTCATTCTTTCGCTGCTAAAGTTACTTTGTGTGTGCCTTTTCAAAGTTCGCCCCGTCCTAGTTTATGTTGGGCTCAGAGTTGCTGCTCTTGCAAGCTGCCTGATGACCAAGTAAGGTAAAGGCCCAGCATGTATAGCAGAAGAAAATCATCCCTCTTTTTAACAAAAGCTCTCCACCCACAATGAACCACACACCAGCCCCCCCCCCCCTTCTCTCTGCAGATACCCCTTGCTTTTTGTTCCTTTTTCTTCTGTCCAATGCAATCTTTCACTTCTCTGCCGCTCCCATGATGCATGCTCCTCAGCTGTGATGGGCTGGGCCTGTGTCATATGTTTCATGGATACTTGTTTATGTGTGTTTGCCTTTTAATGTGTGTGAGAGAGAGAGACAGAGACAGACAGACAGAGAGACAGCGAGAGAGAGCGAGAGACAGACAGAGAGAAGTAGATGAAGAGAGAGCATGAGAGCTTTTTGTGCTTGTCTACATGGCAATACTTCGGCAAGCGTCCAACAATCACACTGCTCTCAGTGGGAAGGCCACGCTGCAGGGAAGGTGAACCCCAGTTCAGCAGCTGGAAGGGGCTGTTTTGAGTTACTACACTGACATCGCTTTAACAACACAGACTGCTACACTGAAGCCAGTGCAATGTAATGAGTTACACCCAGTGACCAGGATATTCCAGTAACTCTGTGGGATTAGACACATAATGAGTTGTTTGCAGTTTTTGGAAAAGATACACACACAACTGTTCCAAATAATTCCAAAACCCACTGAGTCACAGAGTAAGAGCAGCTGTTAGTACAAGAGTTTGCACTACATAAAGAACCAAGATACAACCTAAAAAAGGTTGATTATAATAGCATACATACATGATGAGGGTGCACCTAAAGCTGGGGGATTCCCTGAAGCCTGCGTTCACAGTTTCCAGCTTAATCTGTGATGCATTATTAATGAATCATGGACATACTGTGTCCCCGCCTTCAGAGTACTAATGCCAAAGTACTCTGTGTTTATGTACATACAGAGATGCAACAGAAGGCAGGTGCGTCTGATTTTCACAGATCCTGGATCACTCATCACACTGCAGCTCGCTTCTGTTTCAGACATCAAACATCAGCACGACAGGATGCGCACAGAGGAAACCTCTGCACACACACACACACAACTGGTGAGATCTCTCTGGGGTAGCAGGGTGATAATGGACAAAAAAACATTGCAGTCATTTTCTGTGCAACTCTAAATCCTGGTATCTAAATTATATTGTTTAAAAAGGAAAGGAAAGCAACAATTCTGAGAACTAGTCATCTGAGCCCAAAACTGCTGCTTAAAATAATCGATATGACAGAACATCAAACAAATAATAGACCTCCCAAACATTACAGCGCCTTCGTCATCATGGAAAATACATCCACTTGTACTTTTCTTTACAGCTTAAATAGATGATGTTGACCTTGTGCAAAATACCTCAACGAGCATCTAAATTTTAAAGACATGGAGGATATTAGATATCCATCATAAAACAGGAGGGAGTGTATCCCTTCAAACATACCTGGAAGCTTAAAGAAAATTAAAGCACGATCGTCAAGACTGAGCAGCTTGCAGGCTCTGATTCACTGCTGTGATTTACGATTTGAAAGGTCAGCAAGGACATTTACATCGAATCTGAGCTTAAGTTTGGCATGTTGAGGTGAAAGATGAAAAATGCCAAATCTGATGTAAGCTACAAAGCTAGCCTCATCAGTCATGCATAGATTGTGCAGGAGGTGAAAGGTGAACAAGAAGAGGTTCCCGTGGGACCGAGATGAATGAATTCAGTGACGGCCGGATCAATCCACTCTTTTCAGCAGTGCCAACACTAAACAGACACTAACAAGACGGTTCTGAGTTACTTAACCAAGTGCTTCAATAACAGCTATAACCTGGTTTGCTGGGAGAAACTGACAGTGGCTCAGCCAGCTCACTTTCCCCTGAATGATGTCTTTCAGCATGAGTACGTCAGCGAGCAGAGCTCAGCACTGCAACAGTTTTTCTATCAATCAGCCGATTTAAGAAGTCATTTAAGAATCTGTTTTAAAAAACAAAAAAACAAAAACAAAAACAGAAAAGCACTGATCTGCCTGACGCTGGGACGACTGCAGCACAGGTAGCAACATCAGCAAGCTGCGAGCGCTCCGTGCTAATTATGAGATGTTTAAAAACACGTAGCACTTCAAACTGCGGGAAATGATTTAAGCCAAACATGAGCCATTTGAAAACATACCTTTTATAAAAGTTGTTGTGTGGGTGCAAACACAGCACATGCCAATAATCCAGGCAGAAAGCTTTGAACTTCCACATCTTCAGGTCCGATAATCAAATGGCCGAATAGCAGTGGAATCCAACAACATTAAAAGGCACCACGGCACAGCAAGCACAGCAGCATGCTCATTTCTTCAGTCCCCGGCGTGGACCTCAGATCTGTTCTCCTCTGGAGCTCCAGCTTCACCACTGCCACTGGATGACAGCCTGAGTGGTTTTAACCCGCCCAGAACAACCACATCATTTCTGGACCTGTCTCAGTCATCGCCAACCCAGAAAGCCGGGCCTATGAGGAACCCTCTGGGACTGATTTGGACCAAGTATTAATGCTTGGGATCCACCTCCCAAAATAAGCTCTATATTAGCTGCTTCGGCTCCGTTTTAACTCTTATCCAGGTCAGCAGTGTGTCCTCTGTGCCAGTCCCTTCACACAGTGCGTCAGTCCTGGATCCTTTGAGACATCATGCCTGCATCCAATGCTCTGCACTGCTCCAGCAGGCACAGGTAGTGGAATGTGTAGGAATGCAGATAGGAAGCGGAATTCCAAAACTCACTCATCTCTATTTGAACAGCACAGACTCAACAGGAATCATCAGTGGGTTCCTCTTTTTCTCCTCCCGCTGCAAGAACAAACTTTCTTACGAGGCAAGATGGATTCAGGAATGCCATCTGCTATTCCTTTTCTCCTTCCTCCAGCTAAACCCCAAACCTTTGCTCTCCTCCCATCTCTGTCTCCTTCTCCTCATCCTCTCCCTCTTGCTCTCTCCGTCTCCCTCTCCCTGTTACAGCCACTGCCATCCACACAGGACCTCCCAGAAATGTGCTGATTCTGGTTGCTGGGCAACACTACCGTACTACTGAAGCTTCAAATGGAAGCCTAGCAGAGCAGGCGGTGATTGGTTGGCTTTTCAGCGAGGAGGGACTGCAGCAATGTTGTATGACCACACGAGTTTATATGCATGCTTTGGTAAAATAAATATGAGCTTCAAGGCTTCTCAGATTTTTGTCAGTGTAAGGAAAATCCCGTGTTTTTTTTTTTAAAGATTCTTCAAGGTCACAGAAGCATTAAAAGAAAAAGAGGAGAAAAAAAAAAGCATAAGTGTACTTAGCTTGCTGGAACAAATGCCTGGTTATAGTCAATAAAATTATTCATACACTATAAGTAAGCTAAGATATAACCTGTGCAGAAAGAATATAGTCAAATGTAAGGCCAGCAGATTAAACCCTCACTGATAAGTTTGTGTCTTCATTAAAACCATGCTCATATGTGCTGCAGTTCTTCATAGAGGTATGAGGCTTAAAACACTGCTCTCCTTTCCTTCTAAAGGGTTGGTTTTTTTTGCATTTGAACAGAAGCACAGAGCTGTTCTTTCTCTGCCTGAGATGCAGTGCCACGCTGCAGTGCCACCCAGTCCCAGCAGTCATGGGAAATGGGCGTGGAGGGGCCTCTCATCAATATTCAGCCATTGTCAATGCCCAAAACACACAAACACTCAAAATGCCACATATTTACACAAACAATTAAACTAACGTATGCAAACACGGACGCACAAACACGGAGGAATGTGCATATTTACACACTAATATACTAATTGGTATAGTTAGATCTGTTTGGGCTGACATGTCAATCACCACACGATTCCTTCCACACAATATGGGCTTCGTCTGCCTTCCCGAGCCAAGATATAGAAAGACCGGGGCGGCACAAAGGCTTTAGTGAGAGCCTATGTGAACAGCAGGGACACTGAGGAATTAATGAATCTACACACCATTCATCGGCCGTTTGTCACAACTTGGGCCTCCTGATTTACACACATCTCACAGAAAAATCACCAAAGCACCGTCAGTGTCTTTTGTCTGTGCTCTTCCTCTCAATTTCCTTTAACGAAAGCTACGAGAAAACAAGTGCGGTTACTCTCCCGTGTAAATTACTGCACTCTGAATTTTAGTGCTTACATGTAATTTGACACGTCAAGCCAATTATCAGATGGCATCAAGAGATAGAGACTAATGCGGAAGATAAAATCCTTAAATAACAATTAAGCTGCAGTTTAAAAAAAAACTAGCGACTGCACTAAACTTTTCCATTTCTCGACCATTTCCAAAGGACATGCCTGTTTCTTCACATGGGTCATGCCAGATGGAAAATCCGTTTAGTTCCCCCCCCTTTCTTTGTCACGCCAGTGGTGAGGGTATGTAAAAACCTCACTGCTCTGTTAGCAGAACATATTAGAGTCTGTCAAAGCCAAAGAAGTGCAGCTCTTACAGCACTATAGATGGCATACGAATCTGGTGGCTCTGATTCAAGCACACATGACAGCCTATTATTTGTTTTGTTTTGTTTTTTTCTTTTTAGGACAAAAAGTTGAGTAAGCGTGTATACAAGCGCAACAGGCTGTAATTTCATGAGCAGATTGACTGATTGTTCAAAACTGCAAGCTTTGGCACGTCCTTATGGGTGAGGAGCGGAAATGCGAGACCAGGGAATTGTCTAAAGTTTTGCTAACTGTAGTCAAAATGGGTGCAGTGTTTTCAGTGACAAATTAATCACTACTCATGGTTTTACTTTAAGGAATTTAAAAAAACATTTCTTTAAATGGGCATGTGGGACAAGCAACAGAAAACATGGAATGAAGCAGAATAAGATGGTGATGGGAGGGAATATATGGCTACATGGTAGGTGTCACAAACCCCCATAAGGACCCCCATCCCCTCCTCTATCCTGCCCCCACCCGTTTGGTGTGCATGCAAACCCTGTAAAACAATCTCAAGTGCATTTCTCCAGAAAAATCGAATGTATCATCTCAAGCTACTAAAAGATAATGTAAGCCAAATACACCATATGGACAAATGTATCGGGCCACCTACACATGACACCTATAAGAGCTTTTATTTTTACTTCCCATTCTGAATCCATAGGCATTAATATCTAATTACGCCCCAACTTTGCAGCTATAATAACATCCACTGTGTTCGGGGGAACTGAGCATTTGTGAGATCAGACAGTGATGTTGGATAAGAGGGCCTGGCTCACGATCGCCATTCTAGTTCATCCCAAAGATGTGCAGTGGGGTATAGGTAAGGGCTCCGTGCGCCCCCAGTCAAGTTCTTCCACACCAAACTCATCCAGCCATGCTTTTGTGGAGTTTTGTTTGTGTGATGCTGAAACAGAAAAAGGCACACCACCAAACAGTTTCCACAAAGCTGGAAACAGAATTGCCCAAAATGTCTTGATAAGCTGAAGTATTAAGGCTCCCCTTAACTGGAACTGAGGGGCAGAGCCCAAACCCAGAAAAAAAACAAAACAAAACATAATGTTATCCATCCTCCACCAAACTGTACAGTTGGCACAAAGCAGTCAGGCAGATAACATTCTTCTGGTATTTGCCAAAATCAGACCAGCCCGTCAGACTGCCAGATAGGGAAGTGTGATTAATCACTCCATAGAAAAATGTTTCCACTGCTTCAGAGTCCAATGGCAGTGTGCTTTACACCAGTCCATCCAATGCTTGACAATGTAAGGCTTCAGCTGCTTGACCATGGAAACCCACCCCATGAAGCTCCTGGCACACAGTGTTTGTGGTGATGTTAATGCCAGAGGAAGTTTGGAACTCTGCACTTATTGAGTCAGCAGAGGGTTGGCGACTTTTATGCACTGTGCGCCTCAGCACTCAGCGACCCCACTCTGTAACAGTACATTGTTTTCCACTCTGTGGCTGAGCTGCTGTGGTGGATAAACAATTCCACTTTGAAATAATACAACTTACAGCTGATCATGGAATTTCTAAGAGGGAAGAAATTCATGAACTGACTTATTGAAGGTGGAATGTCAGCATGGTTCAATGCTCAAATTCTGTGAGCTCTTTAGGATAACACATTCTATCACAAATGTTTGCAAAGCCAGACTGCATGGCTAGTTGCTTGGTTTTATACACTCGAGGCAATGGGACTTAAAACACCTGAATACAAAGATTAAAAGCCATGGCTGAATACTTTCCTCCATTTAGTGTGTGTGTGTGTGTCTCAGATGTACAGTGAGGATGTATATATGAGACAGATCTTGCAGGTGGATCAATACCTGCCTACACTGTGTGAGATCAAAAGGCTATAAAATTCCTGTTCAACCATCAGTCTGACCTCATTTGAGAAGCCTTGTGACAGGTTCTGTCTCCACTGTACTGCTGCATTAAACTGCAGTATAGTGATAAATGATGGTACTGAGCACTACAACCACAGGACCCCGCTTCTCCCCCTGACTGCCACACTCAATCACTGATACGCTTGCTTAAGGACTTCATGAGGAGAGAAAAAAATATGGGGTAAGATGGTGCTTGTTTTGGCCACGAGGAACACGTTAGGATGATACCTTTACCAAAAACCATGCCATAACTTATGACATCACAAAAGTCTAGCACAAGGAGAAGCACGTTATTAAGACATGTGCTGAATAACATTAATAAAAAATAATAATAACATTAAGTACACAGTCGATCCTGAGCTTATAATTATTTCTCTGTGAAGGACAGCCTGTAAAATTGAATATGTTAGAAAAGTTCACCCCCTGGTGGCAAATTGGAGTAACTTCCATGCTTTAAAGGCTTAGAAGCCAAAGAGCTGATGTAATCGGAGCAATAAGAAGCCTGACAAGTTTGTTCATTCACTTGGAATACAAAAAAAAAAAAAAAAAACATGGAAATTATTTATTCCTAATTCATACCACATCAGAGAAGCAGGGCAGGTCTCGGATTTCCTGTGGCCAACTTCAAATCTCTTCACAAAAGCATCCATTTTTAAATAACTAAAAATGTATTTGTTACTGCTTATTATAAACAGCATCCTACAATTTAAGTGTGTGTCACACAGCTTTTCTTCCTCTCCTGTCTGGGACACAGAATTCCCGATCCCACCGTGTAAATTCCATTACAAGCAAAGTGGAGCCACAGAAGTTAAAAAAGTATCCAACTAGCATGACAGTTTATAATACAGGGTAGCTAATCTTGTATTAAAGTTATAATACAGTTTGCATGTGCACAAGCGCCTGTATCGCACAGACTGTACAGTGCAGCTGCTCAGCTGTCAGCCTGAAAGCAACCGTGCAGAACATTAGTTGGATGTTGAAAAAAAGAAAGACAAGCAGAAGCGAAAGAGGGTGGGGATGCAAAACCTGGAAGAATAAAAGAGAAACAGAGGATGAGCCATGCTGGCTGTACACTGACTCCTCCGGTTTTTGCTTTGTATTCAAGCAGAAAACACAGGCACAGACAAAAAGCAAAGCAAAGGGAAGTGGGGGAAATACTCTGTGGCTGCTGGAGGACGATCTCTCAGCTTTCAGCCTCTCAGCTATCCTGAAGCCCTGTTATAACCTTAAGGTTGGTCATAGAATTGATATAGTACACAGAAACACGCATGGGTCCAGCATTTGTCAAATCTAAAATATAGTAAGACTCTCTTCTTTAAAAACTATGTAAATATATGGTCTGTTGAATCAAGTGTGCAGGCTTACGCGAGCCAATATTTACGCATTACTACGAGTTTAACGTCTCTGATAGGATTACCATGTCTTACGTGAAGAAATGAAAGGCAACTGTGCAGAAATGGATTTAAGTGAGACAGCTACACCTTTTCTCAGTTCTGAAACAGTAAGCAGGAAACCATGGAAATCTGAATCAAAACGAAAAGATAACAGTGGCCAGTTATATCTTGGTATTGTCATTATATAACAATGTTGCAGACAAACATATCCTCATATCCATTTTTATTTTCGCTAGAGGAACAAAATGTTCTGGAGATGCATCCTTTTCTGAAGCACCCAACTCTCCTCTGCGCCGAGGCTTCTGACGGTGCCATTGGCAAAGGCAGGGGCTTATTATGGGCTGTTTCAAACCACGAATGCATCAGCACTAGCTACTCCCCTGAGGAAACTTCAACTCACTGAGATGTGCCCCTGAGAGCCCCACAGCTCCCATTGGTTTGATCATCCTCACACATGGCTGACACAGCTCCAGCTGCAAACTCAGCCGCTAACTCGGTGCCAGTCGACAGATGTCCAGCTGTTGACGTTTTAGTGTGCAAATGACAGCCGTTGAGGTGACTGAGCTCAGCCAAGTTTCTGCTATTTCGGCGAAAGCCACACAGGTTACTGTACTGCTGGTACGTTGCTGACCTGATGTTGACGTACATTGTGCGCCCGCGTCTTCAAAAAACAGGGCTGAGTTGTTTTATGCCAAAACAATATTGATAGGGTAAGAAGGGGGATACTAAGGTGCGAATATCCTGCTATTTGTCAAACATTACGAAATTATAAAACTGTCCTGTTCTATTCACTGGTCCACTTTCCAGCACGACTGCAGTGTTTTATGGCAGGGGAGTCAGTGTAGATCTAGGACAAATAAAAGAACAAAGGGCTCGCATGATGACAGGTTTGTACATACTAAGAGCATGTGCTTTAACAAGTGACTCACTTCCTGCTTTGTAGCATTATGCCCCATCAGCTGATGCCATGTGAACTGACAGCATGCTCTCTTATGCCATGTGCTGGCGCTGCATTATATGCAATTGTCTTATGCAATAGCTCCATGTATCTCACAGTTCCTATCTGCAGCAGCGGCATATTCAGAGCAGTGCTGGCAGTTGTCTTTGAGCTTGAGCCTCTGACAGCAAAGCATGCCAGGTCTGCAGACTGAGAGAGCACGCACAGTGGAGGAATGTGTCGTCAGTGCCTTACCCCCTTGGTGACGCATTCGCTTTTTCATCAGCGCTGGCGTCACTTGATCAGGGGCATTGCATTTAGAACGGCTCCAGCAGTAACAGGGACGGGCATTCCTGCTAAAATGAGTTCACGGCACAAATGCCCTCTGAGAATGTGTGACATTATCGCAATGAGAGGTAAAGCCAATTGATGTTTATTAATTGCCTCGTCCCTGAAACGCTGAATATTCAGTGCGCTGGAGAATACAGGAAAGTGATTATGAATTTCAGAAAATAATCCATGCACAAAGATCACACCTCCTGGATGAGAATGTCATGGACAATAGGATTACCAACTCAATTGGTTTCGTGCACATCTCGACTCCAACGCGTGCATTTTTCATGATTTATAACAACAAAAATAGCCTATTATTAAAAAGCAATTACTCTTTTTTGTTGTGCACAAGCTCAATAAAACAAAAAACGCACAAAAAACAACTACTGAATATTGCAGCTGGTCAGCAATTCTGGTGCAAAATGACTACTCATTTATGTCAGAGTCCCCCAAAACAACTCAGGGCTGTGTGAATACAGTGTAGACTAAATGTTTTGCATAAAATCCCTTCTGAAAATGCCTCAATTTGTCTTCTTTAAGATTTCCTTCCAGCAGAGCACACATTTTAGAGCCAAAAGCAGTGCATGCTTTTTCCACTGTGCTAAACTGAACAAATTACACTTTGCATATCATGCTGTATTCAGCTCAAGACAACCTCTGCATCCCTTCAGGGCCAGAAAATCTTTGGTGAAATCCAGGTCATCGTCCTTCTTTTGGCCTTCCGGTGCTGCAGGGACAGTATTGGAATTCCAGAGGGAGACGGGGGCTGCCAGCTACGATGAAATGACATTTACAACACATCATGCCCGTCCAACTCCAGCTCCTCATTAAAGGAGTTCTGGGCAGACATGGTGTACCTCAGTTTGTTTGACAGACAGAAAAGTCACAACCATTAGTGTCAGTCCGCAGTACATCTTCTCAGTCTCCAAACAACAATAACCACAATTTGCACCACACTTTCACTTTCCTGCTGTCTGCCCCTCAGCCAGGTCATGTGACAGTCTGTGGTTAAAGCTTTTACTTGGATTAAAGCTGTGAGGGAATGGGGATGAAAGAAATCAGCGACTATCTCAGAACACAGGCTGACTGGGATGTTCAAACGCAACAAAAGGCCAGAAATGCATTTCCAAGTCGAGCATAAAATTATAATTATGATACGCTAAAGAAACTTTAGGATCTGAGGAATATACATATTTACACATACGTGCTGAACTCAATGAATAGAAACGAGGCAGAGAGATTAAAGCCAGTAAACGACAGAGCCAGATTGCCTGTGAAAGACTCAGTGGAGACCCATGAAGGTCTCATATTCATTAAGATGACTGATACCCATGTACGGTAGTAAATCCTGACATGACAGGGTACTTCAGCTCAGCGTTATGCATCAGTTAGTAAGTACATGTGTGAAAATGCAAGAGTTCAAGTACATGGTTACACTTAGAGGGTTGTAAGGAAATCAGCGGGTCTACAGTGATGCAGCAAAGACACGCTTTAAGAAGGAAAACAAACCTCAAGGTCCCTCTGCAGAGAAATAAGGCAGCAAAACGCTTATTCAGCTGGTTTTGTGTGCTAGCCAATGGTAGAGCACATGTAGAAAATTGTGTAGCACAATAACAACATTATTATTCAGTTTCAAAAAGACATAATTGAATTTTGCCTGTTTTTCATTACAGTGGAATTTACACACAATTTACTGAAGCACAAACGCAAGCTTTCCACACAGACCGCAGGACTCATCGCCATCCCAAAAATAACAGCTTAGACCAGCCGCATTTTACACACACGAGCACACACACTAGCAGTGCCACATGCACACACGCGCGCGCGAACACACTCACACCCTCAAATATACAGCAGAAACTGTGAGGAACTCATGTGCCCAGTACAAGCTGTCACAGCATCATCCAGAAATGAGTCATGTTTCCCAGCCACCAGAGGCTCTGAAACCATTATTCACATGACTCTGTTGTGCTTTCTGTTATAATGGCAGGCTCACAAATACCAAACAACACATAGGGTTTTTATCAATTTACATGAAGACACATGCTATAACTCATCTTGCTGAGATCTAAGAATGTCATTCACACAAACGTATGGTCCACTTCGCCGCCCCTCCCCAGGAGAGACATTGTTTACGATGAGCCACACGGGAAGGGAACATGAGAGGACGGAGCAAGGTCTGGATGCCATAGGTGACTCAGCATGGACACCGGAGAGGTAGACACCCTGTATTCCACCGCCACCCACTCAACTGCTGTCTCTATGAATGGGAGCTGCATCAGTGCCGCCCAGGCAGGCGAACCCGCCTGTCTGACTATCCTGTCTGCATTCACGCGGAACATGCTACTCACATGTCGTAGAGCCGGTAGCCCATGGCGGAGCCCGGTCTGCTTGAGTGGGACCCGGGGTCTCGCGTTCTCCTGGGGTCTGTGCTGCTCACCACGGCGCGCCAAACACTTGGTTTGTCCATCCTGTATGCTGGTCAACGGGACTCGATGGTGGACGGCGTGCGCACACGGGCTCACTCACATTCACACTCCCTCTCCCTCCCAGTCACAAACACGGGCTGCCAGAGAGCAGTGTGTGTGATGTAACAAGGAGCATCCAAGAGGCTGGCAGCTGGTGGGGGGCTTGGGGGTGGGGCTGATGGTGGAAGAGGAGGTGTGGGGTGGGGTCTTGTAGAGCTCTAAAGGAGATGTCTGGTGAGAAGCCCCTTTTCTTCCTTCTCTTCTTCTTCTTCTGTGTGATTAGTAATTCTTTACTGATAGCAATGCCAGGGGTGACTTCCACACTTAAATGAATGTAAGAGGACACTACCTCCAGGAGAGCTAATGGGATATTACTGCCTCTCATAAATACAGAGGAGCATCAGCGTACACCTCTCTCCACCCTCTTATCTGCTCTCAGTAGTACAGTCCTCAGCAGGGCCATATGATTGGCTCCTTGGTCTCCATAGAAACAGGAGGATGTGTCAGAGGTAGGGCTCATTATCATGCCTTCTCTCCCCTCCCCTCCCCTCCCGTTTTGTTTTCACTCCCTCTCTCTTTTACCATTTCTCTTCTTCTCACATACCCAACCCCTGTTCCCTCCCTCCGCATCCTTCCCTCTTCTGGAATCGATGCACTTTTCTCTGTAGTGTCTTTCAAAACACACACAGGGCTTTTCAGTCTAATGAAGAGTGGTGCAAACAGGTAAAGAAGCTGCATGACCCTGGTTAATTATGTTTGCATATAAAAAGACTACGAGAGGGAACTAAGAGAGAAATTAAATC
>JAVDPK010000146.1:551479-569989 GCA_034780415.1 Cichlasoma orientale | reverse complement strand
AAGGTGGAATCGAACCCAGGCCTTCCAGATGGTATTCTAACTGTGAGAGGCAGCAGTGCTAACCACCGCGCCACCGTGCCGCCCAATCACATCAGCATCCCAAAATTTTGTTTACACGCCGTTCGCTATCTGGACCTGGGACAAAGGCCGACTGCTGAATGTGGGCTGGCAGATGCATCCACCCAGCTCCGAGATAAGAAACGAAAGCATTAGCAAACACCATTCCACCCCAAACCCCAGAGGACCCGTTTGGATCACGGTGGATCCACTCTGACTACACCAGCAGCTTCCCCCCGCATCACGCGACAGCAACATTTTTCACAATCGCTGGAACAATTTTATTAAAAGTTTAATTTGTGGCTCTAATTGTCTTTAATCACTTGTGAGACTGACCGGCCATGTGTGGCTAAAATCTGCCACAGTCTCAACATAAGTGCACATGTAATCGCTTATCAGTGAGGTGTGAAGCAAAAACTTGCAACCTTGTCTTGAAATGCCTGTAATTTAATTCCACTGTGAGTCCAAGGGAGGCAGGAAACTTTAGAGGGCTGTTAAAAACAAACTCCATTAGGAAAGAAACTATGGTCAGCAAATCCTGTTGAACTAAAAGGCTGATAAGGCAGGTAACCCAAGAGCAAGAAGAAACATAATACTGTATGTATGCGATTGTTGACTCTTGCCTGAGTACTACATATAGAAACTGACCGTCAATAATTCCTATTCTGTTGGTTCTGCTAAACCATCTACAGAGGATTGCAGTCATCCAGGTAGGCAAAGGTGTGAAATAGCAGGATCTGTGCAAATTGAGATGATTTTTTTTTTGTGTGTCATCTTTGCAGCAGTTGTCCATCCTGAGAACCTGACTGACGATGTTACAAGAGCCTTTTTTTTGTAGAGTTCACTGATAAATGGGTTTACTCTTCACCACAGGTTCCACTATCAGTTTCACATCACATTTCCTGCTCTCTCTGTGTTGTTTCCAAAAGAGCACAAAGAGAAAAACGTACAAAAATACAGGGAAAAGCCTTCCATTTATAGCCGACCAGAGACAGCAGGAAACAAGGTAATGCGTCATTCAGAAGATTTTTTTTTTCTTTTCTAAACAGTGGTTGTGTCTTCGTTCCCCTCAAAAATGTACTAACAGATGTCATCTTCAGCCAGCACTAATTGAACCTGTCAGCACAGCTGAACACTTTCCATATACAGTATGAACACACAGCACAACTCCATTCAAGATCACTATCTAATAAAAATAAGACATGCTCGTCCTGCACGCAGACAGTTGCTATCGGATGACAAACAGGAACTAAAAAAAGTGAATCAGAAAACAATGACTGTATTTTTAAGCGTACTGGGAGTAAAATACAATAAGACTAAATTCACTACATATTGGTGGGTGCAACAACAAGAGTTAGGAGGTAATGGACTTAATCTTGTGAAAAGAAATAAGCAAATCCTCCTACCAACCCCCACCGTGCTTTTTCCCCCCCTTCTAATAAAAAGTTTAACACAGCACGAGCTCAGCAGTTACCTTTCTGGTCTCATGGGAACATATTCAACATCTTTCAGTGGGGAACCAGAGCAGGCTGAATGCCACTACATGTGAACTGGGTAAAAGGCATCATTATGAATCCCAGTTAAATAATTGCATCACGTGTTTAAAATGTGCAAACGAGTCATTATCTGGCTAAATGAGTGCTACTTATACTTTTTAAGAACAAATCTAACATATTAAAGTCAAAGTTTTTCCACAGAGGGGATTCTGGAAATCTCTCGATCGTTCCAGAAATCAGAAAATAATACTGTCAACAACCAGAATAAGTCCATTGTTGTGTTTTTTGATTACAGTAAACTGTAGACAGGAAGTCTGAGTCTGGAAAGTTTGAAAATTTCTGACTCAGAGTTCAGTGAAAATTTTATTTTTAGGAATTGTCTTTATGAATGTTAAAAGTCAATGTGTTTTTTTTTTTTTTTTTGGAAAACACAATTTGCATATGAAAATTGTGTCTCACAGCTGTAACTGTAAAAACTTCCTCACTAACGTCAACACAATTCTTCTTTGTAATGCAAGTTGCGTGACATTTTATATTTAAATAGGCAAATGAGGTAAAAATCTTATTGTGTGTTCATTTGAATAAATGCCCAGTATATTAAAGTGTAGTACAACGTACACCTACATTTGCCTTCTGCTAGTCTGAGGGGGGGGAAAAATGTAATGGAAGACAAAAATATCAACATTTACCAGCATGACAAAAAACATGTAACGTCTCGCACTAAATTCTAAAAAAGTAAAACAACAATGCGCATAGGGATGGGACTCCCGCCTGTGGGGGCTGGGTGGAGTCTTACAAAAGGTAGTGATCAT
The DNA here is from genome assembly GCA_034780415.1 of Cichlasoma orientale. NCBI lineage: Eukaryota > Metazoa > Chordata > Actinopteri > Cichliformes > Cichlidae > Cichlasoma > Cichlasoma orientale. The sequence goes on along the minus strand of JAVDPK010000146.1, from coordinate 567,624 downwards.
AATCTTTAAAAAAAACAAAACCAAAAAAAACTCTAGCAAAGAATTTCAAACATTACCTTCCCGAGAAAAACAATTCTTCCAGCGTTGCCAATGAAACCGCTCACACGTCTGTGTGTCAGTGTTACGGTAACCTGCCGTTTTCAAACTTTGTTTCTGGTCAAACAAAAACGATGTAAAGCCTTAATTAGTGAGATTTAGATGTAGTCAGATTTTGACATCTTCAAACAAAAAAAACAGGCAGACTGTTTTTCTAAGTTAAGTTGAGCATCTCTTGGGGTTTATAGCCAATATGTAGTCATGAATTGCTGCTCTAGTTAGCTGATACTAATATTCTTCTTTATTTCTTGGAAAGGCAGCAAAAAAGGGCTTTTTCCAGAGGGTCAGTCTATTCCTCTGGAGGAGACTTTTTACACAGACAGCTGGCCTAGTTTTGGGGAAATTACTTGTTTTTCTGGTAAGGTATTTGCTTTCCTTTCTGTACTTTTAATGCTACTCACTTCCTGATTACATAACTGGAATGACAACTACCACAGTAAGAGGAAAGAGGACATGCCCGACACAGCAAAGAAAGCTTTGTGTTCTCGGCATAATGTAAAAAAAAAAAAAAAAAAGGGACAAAAGCCTGCCTTGACATTGGAGGACAGACTTTGCCACGTATGATGCGTGTCTCAACATTATCATCTGCTGTTTGCAGATGATTTTGATATTCGGGCATGTGATGTTTGATTTGCACTGAAGTGTTTTAACAGCTCACTGTGATCACAGCGAGCATCAGCATACATATGTTTGAAGCCATTGTTGAGATAAGATGGCACGCAGCTCCTCCCGAAGAAAGAAACGAGTGGACACGTTGTGTGTCTGCAATGGGGGTAATCATACAGGTCTTACAGGTGCCTTTCATCGGCCAGTGTTTGTTGTAACTGAGCTACAACGACGAGCTCTGGGTGGTAAAAATAGAAAAAGGAAACTGCAGGAACAAGCAGCAAAATGAGGTTTCTCTGCTGAGCGGTCCAGAAGGCTCTTATTGATAGAAAATGAGCTTCTCTGCTGTGTTGGGAGATGTGAATGATGGCACTAGAATCTGTGACATTTTCAAAATAGATGCCATTACAAACTGAATTTTAGTTTAGTAAGGCTGCGATTAATGCACTGAACTAAAAGCCATCTAAATATTACATGTTAACAAGCATGCGGACATTCTCTAATTAGCAATAAACAAAGTTCAGGTAAGGCTGACAGGAATCTTAATGGTTTCGCTGGTAATTAGTTGCAAAACTAAATACCTTTTGGTAAAAATGTGTGCACAGCACTTTGGTGTACACACACACACACAAACATTTATTTCAATGTGTGTGTGTGTTACAGACAAGCACTGCCATCCCTAGAGCCATGCTGGTGGCATGGGTGACACCCAGCCTCCCAATGGTATCAATACACATCTCCTAGCCTTTCTAATGCTGCTCGCTCCTCCTTACGGAGGTATGCATAGATACAGCCAAACAGGAGACGACTCCCAGTGTGGGAATTCCTCAGAAAAACACATTTGGGCCCCTTTTTTTTTTTTGCTGTTACTGTACCAGTGTCCGGGACCTTGCTCCACAGGGGGGGAAGGATGGCTAGACAGTTTAATTTCCAAGCATAGGCTATTTAAATCCCATTTTCTCTTTACTAAAATGACCTTTGCAGATCTTAGGATCCGTCTTGCTTAAGGCAGCTGCATTCCTTAAATTACTCACTGCACTTAAATGGCATTTTAAATCCTGCATCCTCCATAAACCCCACTTTACATTATTAACAGCTGTCGTATTTCATTAAGTTCACTGGGGTAATCACCGGCTCCTCAGTAACCTTTGTGCCAGTCTACCACAACGGGATTGAAATAGTGTTCAGACACTGTGACAGCACAGAATGAGATGGTGACAGGGTTTTTTTTTCCAGAGCAAAATCAGCCAGAACACCCGAGTGAGATTTACAGATGGAGCGCACTAAAGGTCAGTGTTACAGTGTCCCAATCTCAAGAGTCTGGCTTTATCAGCTGGCAAAGTCATGCAGTCCATGAGTCATCAGTATTGATTTGCTGCCACTGATCTTCATGACTCGAACATGCCCCTGGAGATGAAGGTCAAGCACAATCATATGATCCTGCAGAGCGTCAAAACGGAGTTAAATGTCTGCATGCTTAAGTATTTTGGAGAGCCAGCCAACAGGGAGTGAAATTTAACACAAATGGTACAGGAAGGGTACTGAGGGTGTCCCCGACCAAGGGCTCTGCTAAGGCTCCTAACAGATGCCCCACAACTGCCCAGCCTACTCTGCTCTGCCTGGGGCTGAACCCTCTGGGTCAGTCTTAAACCATTATTCACTCCAAGTAGCCTATGCGTGACGTTTCCCCGTGTTTGTCTATGCACATCAAATCCTGCTTCAAGATCCGTGAGTGAGCTTCAAACAATATCCAGTCAGTTTAAAAGTTTAGTTTTAAATAAATTAAAAAAAGAAAAGCTTTTCACAAGTGCACAGAACCACGAAAATGTTTGTGTAATTTACAGAGTCCTTTCTGCAGCCCGCTAGACCTCTCCCACCACTCACAGTTACACACTTCTTCACGCAAAAAGGGGATAAAACTGCTCTGGAGTTTAAGATATACGTGCTGTTTATTTGGTATATTGATGGCACCAATTGTCATTTTTGTTCGCCAACATGAATGAAAGGAGAGCGTCGGTTCCAAAGTAAGTAGCAGCTCCGCTCAACTGTGTGCCAATAATGTAGCGCCACGCACTCTGGGTCTGATTCAGCATTAATTACTTTTATCAAATTTCTAACTTTTCTAAAGACAAATTGAGTAAACACAGCTTGACACAAATCATTTAACTCTGACAGAAGCAACGTGAGACGCTGTTGTGTCTTACTTTTCCTGCGTGGCGTGCTCCTTTATGGCTCCCAGCGTGGAGAGGCTATTGCTGCCCTGCAGCAGCCTGCAGGTTGCCAGGTGCCGCTGGTACTGCTCCTTCAAGCAGGCGTTCTCCGTGCATAAGTCGGACACTTGCTGCTCCAGCTCCTCTATCCTTCCCCTCTGCCTTTCCAGCAACTCCTGCTGGGTCTCGATTATTTTATTAAGCTCCTTCAAATACTCCGCAGCCCTTGTAGGGTTCTCCGTTGGGCTTTCCATGTCGCACAAACTGCCTCCTTTTTTTTTTTTTTTTTTTTTTGCGCTGTGGTTCCCTGTCGTAACGCAGAAGCCGGGGAGATGGTCCTCTGTAGTCCAGGCTGGGGGTTTAAGCGCAACAATTCAGTGCGTTGCGCCTTTTACGCCTCGTCATTGTTTTTAAAACGATGTGGGTGATAAATCCGAATCAGAAATACTCCCGGGTACGCGCGTTTCCAAGTCCCACTGCACAAAACTGGAGACTACTCACCTATCAGGCTGGAAACGTCAAGCGGGCATCAAAATATCAATCAACCCAATGTGACAGACTTCATCGTGAGGATCGCGGCTGGTTCTCTCTTAAGTCTGCTTGTTCCCCCTGTTGGCAACGCGGTATGACATTTTCTGTTAGGTGCCTTTCGCTCCATGCTGTTCCCGTGACTTTTCGTAAACAGACGCTGGCCGACGGAGTAGGCGGGGTTTTCAAGTTTTATGAATCTGCTGCTGGCAGGCAGAGGTAATTACTTTTCAGCTAATGCAGGGAGGTAAATGAATGTTGAGTTTGTCGGGAGCTCCGTTTTTCCCACCCTTTCCCATTTCGGCAGATTTATTTCCAGCGCACGTCCTCTTCTGCAGACAGACAACACACGCATCATCTGTTCTCTCTGACAAGCATTCATATTGCAAAGAGCCGCACGCATGTTTGATCAATTTTTGATTAGGCAGAACTTTGTTGCGCGGTATTCCGTCTGTGTTTAACGCTGTAACACAGTCTGGTAGACACACAGTGGTGCTGCGTCTTCCCTGCAGAGTTGTTTACTATGCTGTCTGTGTATTGCCATTTCACCAGTAGGCTGGATCCCCTCTAATGAAGCGATCGCGTTAGCAGCAGCATATATTAGTTTTTGAATCAGAAATAGCTGATGTGTTCTGTGCATATGGTGTGGGGGGTGGGGGGGTGTAGGGGGAGCACATTAAACAGGCGGTGTCCCAGAGTAGGCCACCAACATGAGCAAACTGCAGCACCGGACTTTGACGCACAGAGGTTGATGCTCTAGTTCCATGGCTGAGCATCTCATTTGTTTCTCACATCCTGCTTTGAAAATGCAGACTTTTAGAAGTCTTCAAATTGAATTCAGTTTGGCGTATCATATTAAGACGACTATCACTGCAACTTAGAAAAATAAGCTCCAATGTAGGAGAAAGGAAATCCTATCCTATATATATATATATATATACATACACTGCTGCAATGATCAAAGTTTCAAGTAATGGCCAGTATATGTGCAAATTATCCCTATGAACCATTTTTTCCCTCTGCTATTGGCTCCTTAAGATGTTAATGACTGAATATTCTTAATATGGTCATCTCAGGCGCACAGCTCAGAAGAAAGTTGGCTTAAGGCAAGAGGGAGGGGGGGGGTGACTTGATTTAGACAGAGAATAAACTGAGGGCCTGCAAGAAGATAAATAAAATTTATTTTGAACTGCAAATCAACTATATGCAAAGCCACCATAGAGGAGGCCAAGAATAAATATGGAGTTCGAAATGAGCACAATAGGTCCCCTACAGGATGTGGTTTTCAGACATCTGTGTAGGAACTGAGAGGAAAATAGCAGTTTGCGCTTGTAACCATTCCCCTATTGCTGGGTTTAAAAAAAAAAAAAATCAAAGCAACATGCACACTCACACTTTACTTGTCAAAAACTCTGCTGCTCTAACTCTCTCATAACTCCTCTCATTTTCTTTTGATCAATTTTTCAAAGCTCGGTTGAGATACTGCATTCGTGGATACAGTTACAGTGCAAATAGAGAGTGCTTCATCCATGAAACTGGGGGGATTTACCTTCGTGCTGCACCACCTGACGGCTACACTTGGATCTTCTGAGATAACTTGTTTTAATGTAAAGATAGAGCGACAGCTAACCAGAAGCAGTGGGACGCGCTTTAAGGGCATGCAGTACAGATGGAGTGCATTAGGTTTTTCTCTGTGGCTTCCTTATCCACGTGGCAGGAGGCCAAGGAGAGGTGCAAGAGCCTTGAAATGCCACCCAGAAGGATATACAGTATACAGCTATCAACAGCTGAATGTCGCCGTCTAATGTCACATGTCAGCGCTGCGTAATACCACGCTTTATTTCTTACTTCTGAAGCATTTGTCTTTCGTGGCACATAATGGCATCAGGTATGCATGTATCCTATCATAACTGCCACCCCACTATCCCCATTTCAAATACACCTCAATCAGTGTCTTTTGGACAAATTAAATGGCCTTTTAGCAAGTCACTGAAGCCCATCCAGCAATGATGAAGCTGCTCTTCAAGTGACCCTGTGTTTTAAAGGCAGAAAAAGGGGGATAAATAGAATCCCACAAAAATCCCAACATAAAATTTGATTCCTTTAAACTTTAACTCCACAGTTACACTATCAAACCACACAGCTCACTTAGCCATACCTTCAGCTCCAAGTTGAATGTACTGGAGCAACTGGCTTGTGGATAAGGAAAAGCCAGCAACCACAGGGTATTAACCACTTCAAAAATACTGTCTGTCAGTATTATGCTCTTGGGCCGGCTGCTTTATTCCTCCGGCTGACCAGTCATTTGCCGTTGCCAATGTGGGTGGCAGCCAGAGGGATTTATCTCCTGAAATCGCTCGTACAGTATATTTGCACCTAAACAAACCCAACCCGAAGCCTCTTGGTTCAGCCCTACAAAACATTTGCCAGCTGTGATGAAAGAAAGGCCCCAATAATCTCACCAGCAGAGTGGAAAACTACCCCCCCCCCCTCTCAGAGAATACTAAATAGTCTCTGCTGATCCAGCAACCATCTCATATAGATGTGCATTTGTGTGATGGATCTGAAATGACACACGAGAGGAAGCGTAGTAGGTGTTAGAGCACTGATCTCATATTGCATGAAATATATAATTAAAATCATAAATGCATGAACCAAACGGGGAGTTTCCTGAATGGTGCTTCTGCAACGGTTCAAAACGGTAATAATACAGAGGGAGTTGATTAGCCCGAGCGATTTTATATGAATCCTGAAAATTGAACTTCAGCACTTGTCTCTTCATACTGCCACGGTATTGCTTAGGAAACCCATCGCCAGTGTATTTAAATCCATTGCAGCTATAATACAGATATGCAAAAAGACAGTTAACAACCAAGCCTTTCGTTCATCAGCTTCTGATGTCCCTTAAAAACAGAGACCTTCATACACAGCCTGAAAAGCATGTGGGAGCAGCCTTATCATTCTTGTCAGGTCTCATTCAGAACCACATCATTGATCCTCTCCACCTCCAGCAAAGTGACACATCTGGAACAGTGGCAGTTTCGCTTCAGCCCAGACACAACAGGCTGATGGGCAGTTTTTCCACAATCTGTGTTCCTTAATAGAGAAAATAAATTCAGTGTCATTTAAGCAGGGATTGCTGCCTTAATAAGCTATAAATATACTGTAAGGCCACATTTAAAGCCCACATCCAACTACCTGTTGATGAAAGTCATTTCAAAATGTTCACTTCCACTTTTGAATCTCAATGAATTTCAGCTGAAGCAGACAGTAAAATAACATCTGGTCCCAGTGCCTCCTGAAAGCAGCTATTGAAGTGGTAAGGCAGTCAAAGGTTGGTGGGTTTGCTTACACAACACAACACACCGGTTAAATGTTTCCTTTTTCTTAGGCAGCCAACATCTTAAGAATACCCACGAGCCCTTGTTGTGGCCATAGCAGCTGGTGTTCCTGAGCTTTCTCATAAACAGCTCTCAGGCATGAGTTGAGGCTTTGTCTGTCTAACGCCCCCTCTGAGAAATAAGGAGCGTGTGGGAAATAATGCAAAGACTATAGCTGGAGCTGAATAAGTCCCACTCAGGATTATTCTTCTTCTGCAGCAGGAACATTGGTGGGGTTTATGTCTCATAATGTAGTTTCCACTGACCCCTGGGACTACCCTAACAACAACAACACTGGAGCTGAAATGATTTAATTAATAGATCGTCAGAAAAATAATCTCTTCTTCTTTCGGCTGCTCCCTTTAGGGGTCGCCACAGTGGATCATCTGCCTCCATCTCACCCTATCTCTAGCATCCTCCTCTGTCTCACCAACCCCCTGCGTGTCTTCTTTTACTACATCCATGAATCTTCTCTGTGGTCTTCCTCTTTTCCTTCTGCCTGCCAGCTCCATATTCAACACCCTTTGTCCAGTATATTCACTAGATCACAAAAATAACTATAATCAATGTTGGTGAATCAATTATTAGAAATATTGTGTGTTCTGTTGTAAATATACTGCTCAGAAAATGAAAGGAACACTTTGAAAACACATCAGATCTCATGCTGATATGGACAGAGTAATGTGTCAGGAATGAAAAGCTGCCACACCGTTTGATGGAAGTGAAAATTATCAACCTGTAGAGGGCTGAATTCAAAGACACCCCGAAAATCAAAGTGAAAAAATGATGCCTGTCAAGACCATCACTGACCCACCACCAAACCGGTCATGCTGAACAATGTCACAGGCAGCATCAAGTTTTCCACGGCTTCTCCAGCCCCTTTCATGTCTGTCACATGTGCTCAGTGTGAACCTGCTCTCATCTGTGAAAAGCACAGGGTGCCACTGGTGCCCCTGGCAATTCTGGTAGTCTATGGCAAATGCCAATCAGGCTCCACAGTGCCGGGCAGTGAGCACAAAGCCCACTAGAGGACGCCGGGTCCTCAGGCCACCCTCATGAAGTTTATTTCTGATCGTTTGGTCAGAGACATTTACACCAGTGGCCTGTGGAGGTCATCTGTGGGGCTCTGGCAATGTTCATCCTGTTCCTCCTTGCACATGGACCTAAATTAGCTACCCTTGACAGAAACTGTATCCCCATCCTCGAGAGCGTGTGGAGGAGGCGGAGCAGGAAGCCTTGCTTCCTTGCTCTGCTGTCCTGCTGATGGGTTAGTGATTTTCTACGGCGCTGTCTAGCTCTCCTAGATTAACTGCCTGTTTCTTGGAATCACCTCCATCCTTTTGAGACTGTGATGGAGACACAGCAAACCTTCTGGCAATGGCACGTATTGATGTGCCATTGTGGGGGAGTTGGACTTCCTGTGCAACCTCTGTAGGGTCCTGGTATCACCTCATGCTACCAGTAGTAACACTAACCCCAGCCAACTGTAAAAATAGTGAAAAAACTGAAAAGATGAAGAGGGAAAGCCTCTGCTTGTAAAACCATTCCTGTTTTGGGGGTTGTCTCATTGTTGCCCCTTTAGTGCACCTGTTGTTAATTTCATTAATACCAGAGCAGCTGAAATTGATTAGCAACCCCCTCTGCTACTTAACTGACCAGATCAATATCAGACATTTAATTGACTTGATGCTATACTGATTAAAAACTGTTCCTTTAATTTTTTTGTGCAGTGTATATGAATTGTATGCTTTTTTTTTGCTATATAGTATCAACAAGGTTTTACAATTTTTTTGACATTTCTTACACTTGGCATTTAATCAAAACTGAGGTCATGATTTTTAGCTGCAGTCCTAAACAAGATGAAGCCTTGAATTACTATAAAAGTGCACATGTTGACAAAATGAAAATCCCCATGAGCTACTCTGTGGGATGTAGTGTATGTGTGTGTGTGCCACAACTGATGTTCTACTGCTTTACAAATGATCCTGTGGCGCACATTCTGGTCTGTTCACCTATTCGGGTTTGGGTAGCATTTGCTGACATGCAGGCAGCTGCTGAGGGCATACAAATGAGCCAGGTGACTGGGTCCCACCACAGCAGCCCAGAGCAGTGTCACAGACAGATGGGAGATATTTGATCAGTGGCTGTAAACCTGCACATACCCTCAGGGAGCCCGGGAGAAAGGCACCCTACCTCACCCCCCTTGTGTGAAATAAGGTGGATGTGTGTATGGAGCGTGCTGGCCTTTGGATACGTGGGAAGCCAACCGTTGCTAATGCAAAAAAATCACCTCACTTTCTTTCGTTTTGCTGCAATCAATGTTTTGTGAAAATGATCTTGTTAAACTAGTTTCCACTTTCCTGAGAAGTTAAAAATATAGATCAACAACACTGAAAAGGATAAAGAGTTCAACAAAAAGCAACAAAGAGGAAAACAATTTATTAATGAGCACATAATGAAACACTGATGCAGAAATTCACGGGGATCTACAAAATTGCCAGATGTGAGTGACAGCATCAATGTTTTCTGTATTTTAAACTGTTCAAAGAGACAATACTTTCTGTAAGTCTATTCATCTGTCACAACTCTATTAAGCTGACAGCTTGTGGGAAGAAGACAAATTCAGAAAAGGTTTTTGATGAATAATTCTGACAACAATGAACATAAGTAAAAACTTTAATCAGCAAAGGCAAGAGCATATTCGCACGAGCAAACTTGTGTCCGCATCGTGTGCTGAGTGCAGTACAGATGTGACGGTAAGGCATGAATCTGAAACAGATTGGCTAGCATAAATACAATTCCTTGTCAATACCTTTTTTCTTTATATACAAAAATATGGCATTTAAAAGAAAAAAATTAATCACACAATGTTCAGGCAATTCAACAATGCTACAGTAATCTCTTTCAGGATATGTGGCCAGTAAGAACAAACAGAAGCATTACGTTTTCAGAAATGAGACCTGGTCACATTTGAGTGCTTTTGCAATGAAGCCCCACTGGGATAAAAACTGAATGACAGTTCACATTTTGTTGTTTCACATTAATGAATTAGACAGGAGCTGGATGCATTATGGCACAAAAAACAAACACCCCCCCCCCCCCCAGCAATATTGAAAAATGGGAAAAATTAAACTCCCCCCGAAATGCCCTAAAACAGAAGTATCCCAACTTTTTCACGATTAGGATTATGCACATTTAAAGGGTTCATTATCTTTGAGGACGGTTTCAGTGGACGGCACCTTTTCCAAAATGTATAAGCTACAAAAATCACAGAGAGCTACGTCTGCTCATAAAAATAAATAATTTCAAGCTAACATTTGCTTTCTGTCTTTCAAGAATGTGGTTGATCCTGAGTTACATTTCACATGTCAAATCTGATAAGTAGCCAAGCAAACAAAAAGATATTTTTACAAGCATAAACTAGAAGTTTTTAAGCACTCTTCTCACTGGGTGTCAGTCAATGAAGTGGTTTTGTATAAAAACTATTTTCATAGCAAACCACAAAAATACATACAGTATATGTATAGCTGTGCACACACAATTTATATTTACTTCCACACACAAAAACAAAACACACAGACAATTGGAAAATAGCCCTATAATCGTCTTGCATCACCTATTTATGCATCTGTACCAACAAAGGTACAGAGATGTTGCTGTCACATCCCACAGCATTCATCCTGAGGGACAGAGGCACATTCTCTACACTTTAACGGCCTGGGGTGTTTTTCATTTTGAGGAACAGAGACCAAGCAGCTGGCTTCATCAGGACTTGTAGTCTGGGGAATAGAGATGGTACCTGGGGCTGCTGTTCAGGGTGGTCCCAGGTAATGTGCGGTTGAAGGAATTTGCTACTGGTGAGTCTAAACCTGAAATAAATAAAAATAAATAAAAGAGAAATGTTAAACAGTAAACAAAGCAGAATTTCCCTGCTGTGTGATCCATAAACCAGAAGTGAAATGCTTGCTAGAAGTTACTCTACATTTAGACAAATAATATACAATGACAAGAAAACACTACTTGGTTTAGAAGTCAATTGATTAATTTGACGCAGTAACACATCTTATACATCACTGCAGCTTCCTTTATGATAAATGAATCTGTAGAATGATAGTGATTTTTGCTTGGCTTTACATACAAATTATCTTTATACCTGTTAAGGTAGCACCCTTTCTGACTGCCAGAACCTTGCCACCGATGCTGGTGGACGTCTTTTTTGTGTTTTCTAACTGATTCTTAGTTGAACCTTCTGGCATGATGAATGATTAAGTTCTCAGAGTAGCATTCGGTTCGATGTCTCACTATGGGATCAGGGTTCATACACCTTTTCCAGGGTCTAATTCAAGCACTCTTTAAGCCCTTTCAAGGTTCATCTTCAAGATTTTCCAGCACATTAACACTGGGATACATATTTATACAAATACATACATACTCAGAATGATTTCACTTTTTTTTTTTTTTTTAAATCACACTAAAAAGATGGTATTATACAATAAGTCACTTGACAGAAAACAATAACTACTGATAGTTACTGTAATTCTGGAAACTTTATTCTCCAACTTGTGAGCAAATCTGGTTTAAAACAGCTCTTATGTTGCTGCCACGGTGTAACTCAATCTAACGCAGTAACCTAAACTATCCATCAAAGTGACCAGCCACATTAGGCTCTAGGCTCTGCCCAAACGATTGGGGGTTGACTCTGCGTTTGTGGCAACAAAAATCTCAAGTTCACCATGAAGAGTGCCCGGCGACGGTTAGCGCGCCAAGCTAGCCTGTAGGGAACAGATCCTTACTAGCCCACAGCCAGGATTGCGGCAGATGGTGGTGACAAGGAAGGAATTGTTGAAGCCGATCAGTGCGCTGGCCACCAGCTGGGGCTCACAGCTGGAACCTAGCCGTGGTGGCCCTGCCGATGGAAGACATGCTAGACTTGGATTATGGGGGACGATGAGGACACCTCAGAGCTCCTCATATCCGATGATGAGGTGGACGAAGACGAAATTTATGCCTATTACCTTGACAGCATTCTCCCCGCCCGCTGTTTCTTCTGATTAACAAAGGTTGCACATATTCGTGTTTCCGAAATAGTGACCAGCTTTTCATTTCGTGGGCACTCCCTCACAAGGGCAGGCCTATCACTAAGCAACGGCTCTCACACTGGATTGTTGAGGCAATTGCGCTGGGTATACGTGTCAGGGGCTGCAGGCTCCAGAGGGTCTGCAGGCTCACTCCATTCGTAGTCTGGCAGCCTCCTAGGCCCTGTTTACAGGGGTCTCAATCCAGGACATTTGTGCAGCAGCAAGCTGGTCTTCACCTCTCACCTTTGTCCAGTTCTACAGGCTGGATGTTTCTGCTCCAAGTGTAGCCCAAGCAGTACTGAGCTCTGGGTCCTCACTTGGATAGGTGGACTACTTGCTAATTGCTGGCGATTGCTTGAGATAAGCTTGTCTGGCAATATGGGAGTCTCCATTTCCCATAGTGAGACATCGAAACGAATGCTAGGAATGAGAACTTTAAGTTACTTGTGTAAGCCTAGTTCTCATAATAGCACGAGTGATGTGTCTCACCAGAGAGCCCTTTTTGCTGGGGCGAAGCGAAAAGTGGTGCTTATGTTGAATAATTCTATGTTGTAGAGCAAGATACTTAAGGGTGGGTCACTCTGCCCAACGTGGCCAATCAGCAGTCAATCACGATTGGCGGAATGAGATAGGGAGCAGGGAGGGGCATCCCATAGTGGCACATCTCACTCATGCTACTCTAAGAAATGGGGTTAGGTAGGTAACGTAAAGTTTGGATTGGCTTATATAAAATAAGCTACAGAACTCATTTTTATGAAAGAAGAATCAGCTGTTCAAATGTACAAGGTTCTGAGACCGTTCTTGTTGCACACAAATGTAACGCAGCACTAGGGTGTAAATTTTTTACATGATATGAAAGTGTCATATTGCAATGTCATTGCTATAGCAACGCCACGCATATATACTCCCTACTGCACGTAACAATGACCCAGGCACATCTGAGAGCAAGAGCTGTGGACAGTCCCTGATGGTGGTTTAGTATACAGGAAGCTCCTCCAACAAAGCACAGCACAAACGAACAAATTAAAAAAAAACATGACTGTGCATGAAATACTGCACAATCACCATTAGAACCTCTGTGTCACGTGTTTTTGTAACCATGGACATCAGAGAACAAATGTCAAGCTCAAAGTTCAGTATACAGCTATGAGCCGGACCCCGAACAATGGTCTTCAGTGGAAGAGTCCACACTCTCCATCAGGTCAGCAGCTCAACCAAAAGTATGCTTTCTGTTTTCATCAGCATTCACAGGGGTAGATTTGTCCCCCAGGCTAAGATGTCAACTTTAGGTAATGTGGGGAGTTGCATAAAGCTGCACAAGGGGGTTACTTTGAAGGGGGCGGTAGCCAAATTCAAATCAGATCATGTTTCTGCTTTTTGGGCACAGTCTCAACTTTGAGATCAAGCCGTGTACACAGGTATTTACAAATATCTGTGTGGTTAAAGTCACGGTGACACTGCCCTACCTGAGACTGGTGGTGGTGGTGTCCTCTGGATGAAAGCAGGATGATATGTTTGTTCCCTTGGAGTGAACACAGAGTGGAGGACTGCAGGGAGGACACATTTAACAACATTAATGTTTGTGAAGCTCAGTATAAAAACCTCTTAGAAGTCACAAAACATAGCATCATAACTTCAAGCGCTTCGTTAACGATCACACTGTCAAGTTAAAGGAGTACTTCACTTTGAAGGAGCTTGTTTCAATCCATCAGACAAACACAAGACGACACATCAGTGTATTGCAATGTTAGATGAATTCATTTTTAATTATAAAACATGTTATTAGCTTTAATGGCTGTTCCATTAAGTGGTTGTGTTGTTCCAGCATTTGTCCTTGCACAGAAGACTCACTTGTGGCTCAAAGTTGATTGACAATCAAGCGCTGATGACCAGAATGCAATTTTCATGGTTAGGACAAATTATTTTAGAGACTGCTCTACCAGTCACGACTTGTTTCCCCGTCAGTAATCATAATACAGCTTCATGACCTTACCCCCAAACTGCTGGTGAGCCTCAAAAACAGAAAAGCCAGATTGGGAAAAATCAACCAGTATCAAAATGATAGAAAGAGAATGTAGTGTAGAGCTCAAAGCATGGCACCTCATCTGTCAAAGAAGGTGGTACATCAGTTATGGCTGCCTTATTGATTTCACTGCTGACAGAAGCAACAGGATGACTGTAGAGTTATACAGGAGCATTCTGTGTGCTGTGATTCAGTCAAATCAAAACTAATTGGTTGCTTTGGATGTACATTTAGGATCGCTGAATGATGAAATGTCTAAAGAGCTTTCTAGACGGAGCAGTTAAAATATTTTTGATTGATCAATTACTATTAAACCCCTCCACACTGCTTTTTCCTAAATAAAGAGCTGACTCAAAGCAGGGCGACCCCACAATAAGCTGAAGCTGAGGGTGGATGCAGTGAAGGAATTGAAGCGCATTAAGGAGCGACTTGAGACAGTCAAGAAATATTTCCACAATATACTGAATATGAGATTTTGATTGACACACGTATCTGAGCAATCACTTTTTAGCCCACAGTCTGTCTTACACAGGCTGCAATTCCACTGCAATAATTTACTAATAATACTAAATATTACTAATATTTTGTTGTAATGTTTATTTTGAGTGGATGTGTTGAAGCAAACAACAAAAGTGTAACTTGGCCTGGTCTATGCACAACTGTCAAAAAGTAAAATCCCGATACACTCCAGCTGCACAGAAAAAATTTAGATGGCAGGTTGTGACATGATGAAACGGAAAACAAACTAAAGTGAAACCAGTGCACAAGCGTTACTTGTTATCGCACAAAATAATGCAGTTATTTAAACAATTGATCCAACAGGTCCTCCAGTCATCTAAGGCATAGTAATTCCAACAGATATAAGGCGACTCACCAATTATGATGATGGCTGTACCAGCCAGCAGAGCGAACAGGGTGCAGAACATCATCTGGTAGGAGTTTATGAAGCTGTGAAAGGAGTGCCCCCCCTCCATGTAACCAACTGGAGCAGCAGCTGTTGAGAGAGAGGTGGACGAGATAACAAGCCTATTTGAAATGCTGAAAACATGCACCACACTCAGGACACAATATTAGCTGGCAGAAAGGATAACGATGTTGTTACAACAGTGGTGATGTCTGATATCTGAATAGAAAGATGGTTACTAAAATATGCCATGTCAGTGTTCTCATTTCCTACAGATGGTTGGACTGATTCTGTGATCGTCACTGATTACTGAACAGTAAAATAATCTAATTCATATAAACAGCTAATTACCCCAACACAAAAGTCCTCCTGCTTTATACATTATGGCTGCATTTCTGGTCTATAATTTCTGTGCAACTGATGGAAGAATTTGTTAAGCGCTGTCCTTGAAGACATGTATATAAAACTGACATGATTGCCATAATCATGACACCTGTGTCTATGAACGTTTATGACGATTGTTATCATGTCATTCATTCAGTGCATTTTTAATGCAAAGTTGAAGACATCCCAAATAATGTCATTTTGAAACCTTGACCTGAACATGAATTAACATCATCAAAGCTTAAGCCTCAAGTTATCTTTTGTAATATGACTGTCTATTGCTGCCTTACATCACCACTACTACCACTACCACTACCACTACGTGTTTGGACAGCAAATGAACAAAAAAATAATACGTCTTCTAAATATTCTAAGACTAAGCAATGTAAATAAATTACATTTAATTATGAGCAACTTTAAATATATATTTAAAAAAATGCAATAAATTTAAAAACAACCCAGCTACCTTTCCTGTGACATTACACATAAGAATACACTTAGAGTAACATGATCTTGCTGGCTTTAGGCTTAGCACAGTCTCATTTGCACTGATAATATCTTACCATGAATTGCAGCATTGGGATCAGTTACGTGAATCAAGGTGACTGGGATGACAAGACTCTGGTCATAGGAAGTGCTGCTTATGGAAATGGAAGCAGAAACTGCTGCCTGGGGGTCCACAGCACTGACGGTGTACTTTGAGAAACTGGGGAAGCCACGGTGTACCTCCTTCTCTTGGACAACAATAATGGGAGAAGTAGACGCCACCTGAAGAGATCACAAAGTGTTGCATGCATCTAAATTTCATATCTTAGCAAGTTTACAAAAACATGGATAACGACATTATTATTAGAGATTTAAACAAACAAACAAACAAAAAACAAACATTTTACCAACCTCCACATTAGACAGGGCTGCAGTAGGGCCATAAACTGT
>JAVDPK010000146.1:538206-551379 GCA_034780415.1 Cichlasoma orientale | reverse complement strand
AAACAAACAAACAAACAAAAAACAAACATTTTACCAACCTCCACATTAGACAGGGCTGCAGTAGGGCCATAAACTGTGATTTCAGCAGATGGGTGCAAGTTTGAGAGCAACAGCTCAGTCTGGTCTGAGTAGAGGCCTGGCTCTATTGGCAATCTGGCACTGACTTGCACCCCAGAGAAGGCACTGCCCTCCAGGCCTGCCTTCACCAGCAGGTTGGTCATGGATACGCTGAGCACGCGGGTCTGTTGGTCAGTCATGGGCTGCAAGGTCATGGAGCATGTATAGAGGCCTGGGGCATTGGACAGAAGTAAAGGTGATGATTACAGATAAATTACTAATGTGCGCATTTGGAACAAGACCTGACCATGAATGCCACCATGCATGTGACCACTGATATCAATTTGGTTACAAAAGAAGGTGGCAGGCACATGCGTTTTCCCCTCAGATTTAACCTCTGAATATCTCAGAAATGGTCATTTCATAATCATACGGTTTCATTACAAACTCATTCAAATTTAGCTGACTGGTTACAACCCTATACACACACACACCGTGGATCCCTTCGGAGATAAGCCATCAACTGGGGAGAAGTCCCAAAATCCCAAACACAATTAGATCAGTGATTTCAGGCACCAGGGAGTCTACTGGGTTCAATACATCACCCGGACACCTTTTATAGCCCCTGCTAAATTCATTCTATGGGGAATGCAGGTATTGATTATGCCTTGTAAACAATATTCCCTACCCCCTTTTGCAGAGCACACACACAAACAAAAAGAGGTGGTGCTTTTAATTTGCACTTTTGTGTGTGTGTCTGGGGGGGGGGGTCTTAAATACCTGAAACCGATGTGAATATCAAAGAATGCACACGAGATAGGATGCAGTGTAATAACCAAATTTGTTAAATGTAATTAACCAAGTACATCACAGCCTGTATATCATTTTAAAGTACCCCCTGCTTCCCTTGCTCTGCTTTAAAGTGGTCTCTTACCAATGCTGGCGTCAAAGCTGACGTGTGTTTTAAAGACATCATTAGCAGAGAAATCAACAGTATCGCTGGTAAAGCTGAGATGGCAGGTTATAGATGTTTCTGGCTGCAGCTGTGAAATAGCTTCAATCTGCTTAGAGGAACAGGTTCCTGCAGTGATGGGCACAATGGAACAAGAAATATTTGTTATTTAAAATAAAATAAAAAAAATCATTTAAAATATATGACTCAGACTTTATGAATCTTTACTTTCCTTTAAGGAAAAAATTAGAATGAGAACAAGAACAAAGTTTTGATCTGCTTAACCCCTTTCTTGGATAGATTATTTATACAGCTTTCATATCTGCACTATAATGCTCTTACTGGGTGAAACAGCCAGCCTGGCTGTGTTTAAAAGTAATAAAATCCTTTAACAACTCCTAAAACACACAAATAAATGTGCTTCATTTTGTTTAATCTATAAAAATAAGTAAAGAAGTGTAAAAATGACTCAGAATTACTTGGGAATTTACTGGCTGGTTACAACCTATAAGAATAGAATCAGCATATAACCATGCTTAAAACCACTTAACCATAGTTTTATTTGGTGAGCTATACTGGTGTTGAAATAAATATCCTGTTAATGGCAAAACAGATATGAGAGTACCATCAGTCTTTTCATTTAAGTTTCAGCAAGAAAGAAAATAAGTACAAAACAATTTTTTTAAACTAAAAACGAGTTTAATACCAACGAGGTTGGTTCCTCTTTCTCTGGTTGTCAGGAGGACCTTTGTCTCCTTGCCGTTCCTAACAGGTGTAGCCTGTGCCATAGCTGCTGTTCGTGTAGGAGTTTCCACTACCACCTACAGAGCCACAGAGAAAAAGAGACAACAGCTAAAAGAAAATCCAAGGAAGATTTAAGTGTGTACATGGAATAATCACATTGAAATTTGCATTCACTAGTAACTGTTTACATCAATCACATCAGACTGCCAGAGAAGAAAACTCATTAAAATACAGCTGAGCGTTGAATATAACATTACACCCACTTGTGTCAAAAACTTTCTCACACTTATAAAAACATCTTCATTCAGTTCATTTTAAAATGCATGTGAGCTCTTTTCTGTTTAAGATAAATAGCCAACATAAAAACTGTTTTAACTGCTCTAAAAGCAAATATTCATTTAAAATTGTGGTCACATTCGGGGGGCATGACTGAAAAAAATAATGGCGGCAACATCCAGAAACCCAATTAATCCTTTCCATGCACTGTGTGCAAGAATCCCAACAGCAGCGTTTCATGCACACATGTGCACACATTATGCATAAACTAAGTGTGGTGGAAGTGGAAATGGTTTTGCAATCCACCTGTTTTTATTCTTGTTATGATATATAGCCATGGGATTGATACAATATGATGTACTAGTAGATGAATAAAGGTATCAAGAGCAGAGAAGCTCAAAATGGTGCTGCTTGCATAATTAGAACCGTTTATCATTGCACATTCATTAAAGCTATGACTCAACAAGATACACCAGGCTGCACTTTAATCTTCCTCATACAGCCCATCAGTAAAGTCGCCTACACATAACATACCTCTCTGTATGTTTTCAAAATACCAGGTATCTCATAGTACACAGTAACTGTCCCAGAGTCTCTAGCCACAGCTGCTCCACTTTTAGGGTCCACCTGAAGAACACCATCTGCAGAGGAGCTCCAAGTGCCATGAGCACCTACAGGAAAGGCAAGATAATATTGTGCATTTAAAAAAAAAAAAAAACATGTACACTCCACTTAATTAAATAAATAAATAAATAAATGAATAACTTAAGGGGTAACCATTTAAGTGGACTTAAGATTAAAAAAAAAAAAAGTACTTTCTTCTTGAGGAAATGTAATTAAACAGCAGAAGAAAATGCTTCTAATATATATATTTAATAAATTAAACTGCATAAAGATTCACAACACATGGGAAAACAGATAATCCTTATTTAGACTGTCAACTTGTGTCAAAACTAAAGCTTCTTATTATCATTTTATTAACTTTCCAAATGTTTTCTCTTTTTCTTCAGAACTGTTATTTTATGATGCAGTATTTGTGACATTTTAAACACACAGATCTCATACCACTAGGGTTGGTTAACTGGATATTGAAGCAGACCACATCTCCCACCACCAGTTTGTCGGCCCCCTCATCCATATGGATCGCATGTTCGACAGGAATTGGAACATAGTCTGCCACGCCCATGTTTTCGCTGTCCCAAACTGCAAGAAGGGTCAGTCCTACATTGACAGTTCTCACCGTGAGGGTGTGATTGCCAGGCCCAACCCCAACCTGCACAAGATCATCTCTAAAGAAAAGAACATACAGATTTAATTATGACATCATTTGTACACGTTACTGTTAAAGAGCATGAGTAAAGCTCAAACAAATGTGTGTATATCTATATTTATCTCTCTCTGTCTATCTATATAAATTTAATTTCATTTAGATTTGTTTTTGATAACTGGGCCAATACCACATATATACTTAAACCCCCCCCCCCCCCCCAACCTAAAACCAAAAAAAACATACAACTTTTACAGCCTTCTGTATGTATTAGTAGCTTTTTGTTTTATTTCCAGCTAGAAAGGTTCTCAATCCTGACTTATTTATCCTTTCCTCTAAAACAAACAAACAAACAAACAAAAAAAAAAATCCCAATTTTTCAGTGTGCTTCAAATCAAACAAGTTAGAAAGAAATAGGACCAAATAGCTCCAGCCTCAGATACGAGTAAACTCGGCTCTTTGGGGAGTGAGTACAATTTTATCACAGGCCAACAATCATAATTTTGATACTTTCCCCTAAAATCATCTGTCAGCACCTGGAGGAAAAAGGTAATAGAATCAATTTATTGTGTAGCCAGGTGAGGGAGTCCCTCGTCGAAAGTGCAGCACTGCTCTGCCCAAAACACATTCATTTGCCTCGCTTACTCGGGTGGAAATAACTTGTTTTGAAACTCAGTTTGAAGGAACAGCCCTCTAAATTAATACAATTACCTCCTCATAGAGCCTGCCACTAAATGTTGTTGTGACCTCAACTGCTCTGGTTGGACTGTACAGAAATTAATACACACAGTAAGAGTCAAGAGTGGTAGTAGAGTAATACTGCGCATCTCAGCAGAGGCCAAGTATAAAAAATGTTGTTAGTATAAGGAGATACACAGTTGAGCCAAACATTATGATGACCATCTGGCTAATCAGCTGTTGCTCCTTCACCTGCAGTCAAAGCACCTCTACGGCACTGAGGTGGACTCTAAATGATATTTAAAAGTGCACTGTCACACCAGGACCTTAGTGGCAGGTCCTTCAAGTTTTCCAAGTTGTGAATTGGAGCTGCCATGGATCAAAATTGTTCTAGCATATCCCCCAACACACTGTTCATGGTTTGACCAATCTTAGACCACCGGGCACTCACTACTGCTCACGGAGAACACTGAGCATGCCATGTGTCACCACATGACAGTTTGGGTCTGGAAGAAGACCCAAACTGTCACCCTCAGATGAGAGTAAACTGGTTAGGATGTTCAGGAACAACCCAGGAACCACTGCAAACTGCTGGAACACCAGTCTTACATCACCATGAAAGGGTGCTGACTAAGTCCTTCACATCTGACTGGAATTTGCAGCTGCCCACATGGATAAGCCAAATCCCTTCTGGAGAAAGGTTTTATGGTCAGACAAGACAAAGATTGAACTATTTGGCCACAATGACAAGAGGTATGTTTGGAAGAGTAAAGGCGAGGCGTTTAGACCTAAGAACACTGTACCAACTGTCAAGCATGGTAGTGGTAGCATCATGCTCTGAGGCTGTTTAGCTGCCAGTGGTACTGGTACACTGCACTAAATGGATGGAATAATGGAGGAAGAGGAGGAATACCTCAAAAATTCCTCATATCAGCAGCTAGACAGACAACTGGATGTTCCAACAGGGCAATGATTCTAAACACACATCAAAACTGGTTTTGGATTGGAGACTAACATTAGGCTTCTGGAATGGCCTTCCCAGAGTCTCGATCTCAACCCTACTGAAAATTGGTGGACTATGCTTAAAAGCTGGGTTTGTACCAGGAAACCAACTAATTTAAATTAATTCTACCAAGAAGAGTGCTCAAATATCAAGCCAGAAGCTTGCTGATGGCTACCAAAAGCATCTGGTTGAGATGCAACTTGCTAAGAGAAATTTAACTGAATATTAGTAGGTGTGTATACTTTTAACCCTGTGTGGATTAGAGAAATTTTTATTTCATGACAAATCCACAAAACTATATTTATGCACGATATATTATGCCTCTATTTGCCTTTATGCACCTACAACATCTTATGAAACCACCTTATTGTTTCTATTTCACAAAGATATCATTCATATACACAAAAGCTGAGTTATACATGAGATAACATGTTCCTATCGGCCACCTAGCAGTAGGCTACAATGACCCATTTCTTGCATTTATGCACCTATAACACCTTACGAGAATGCGATATGATTTTCATTTCACAGCAAACAGCACAAACAGAACAAATAAAGTGTATAAAAACACCGTTGAGAAAATTGTTGCTTCTAATGGAAATAAAGTTGATAAATGGGTAAGAAGTTTGTGACGTTGGCATGACTTGTTTTGCAGAGTTTAAATAAATGAAGACATTAGCTCACGCAAGGCTGGGTGAGGATGCACAAAACGACCACTCAAAGAAAAGCCTTGCTTTTTCCCTCGATAAATAAAGCCCAGAACAGAAGGCAAATAGCTTTTCAAGCTTGGGGTATTAAACAAACAGAAAAAAAAAAGTCTGAGTCACACAGTTTATGAATGCATTATTTATGTCAGTAATTGACAGCAATTGCTGAAGTATAATGAGAATGGTTAAAGAACTTATAGGTTTGCTTAGTCACTAACCTGTTTGTGGTAAATGTGAGGTGAGAGTTGGAGCTGTGTATTGCCTCTCCAGTGCTGGCATGAAAGTGGACAGTAAAGGTGAGTACTGTTCCCAGGGGGAAAGCCTTCAGGTTCTCTTTGGTGTTTGTGTAGAGTACCGGACTGGTACTGAAGCGCAAATAGGACACAGGCACCACCTGAAGAATAATATTAGTGTCTCAATCAGTAACTGCAGCAAGATGTCAGCTGCCACTTCAAAGGCCTGTGCTGTTGCTAATAGTTACAGAGTGGCTATAACAATTTCACTACAGGTCAATTCTCAGTGGGCAGAACAATAAAGACAGCGTATCGTTCAGTCCGGCATACGACACACAGTTACTACTCAATTATTAAAGATTCTATAAAGAAATCTGACAGTAGAATTTCTCTCCTGTACTCTTGCCAGGCTCTAATGAATAAAAAAGCTATAATTTTATAAAAATAAAAAAAAATGCAAAAATGTGTTTCTTAATACAAGCCATACCACATACACCTAAAAATGTCCAGATAAATATATAGGTCCTCAGATTGCTTGTGCCAAAACTCCTAAAAGTTATGAAGCAAGAGTATTAGATCACAGAAAAGCTAACTGCATACTGCTGTGCATATTAAGCTGGTTAATTTTGGTTAATCAATGTTTAAGCAGTCAGACGGGACACAGCTTTTGGCAGGAGGACAGAAGATGTATTTTATAGTTGATATCCACATTATTCCATGTTTAATCCATGAATCTCAAACACTTTGCCTGTGGTAGCTCTTAAACTGACCTTCACAGCAAGGATGAGAGTTTGATTGACACCGAAAGTCTCTTGTGAGGTGATCAGCAGAGAAGAGATGCCAGTGAGAGAGCCAGAGAAGAGGAAGCCCTTATCATCTACTTGAGCAATAACAACCTGGTCGGGGCTATCCAATATTCGATAGGCGAGAGCACCCACACCATCCCTATTGAACAAGAAAAACAAGAACCACAATGACATCATTTTTTTGGAGTAATATACATGTTTGTTATATTTTACTACATGCTATAAATTACTGAAGAGACATTTTTTACATGTATTTAGAACAGACAAAACCCACTGTGCAGGTGATTACAACTCACCTGTTAGTCTGGAGTTTAAGAGCTGAGTTTGGAGCCATCAGTAACTCCCCAGCTTCTACTTTAGGATTAAGCATGTGCAGCTTGTCATAGACCTTGATCAAAGCAAAATATTGAAACTCAATTATGCGAGAGCCTTAATCATTATTTGATGTTTCTGCACTAGTGACATGTCATAGTTTAATACAGCTTGAAGTTGGATGCATTCTGCTCCAAATAATCTGCAGTGTTATCAGATTTTTATAAAAGCTCAGCAGTTTCAGTGCTCTGCTGCCTTAAATGCCAGTTTTCCCTATTATAAAGAAGCAGCAGGGGACAGTCAAGATATGCAAAGCACTTCATTAAAAGGGGTATTTACAAAACCTCTAAATACAAGGCATTTATGGTACTGATTCTATGGACTGATAGATGAACTGTTTACACATGTCTATTAAAAAAAAAAAAAAGAGCTGTAGCTGTGGTGCTGTACCTGGATCTGGATCTCATCACTGAGCTCCTGCAGGTTGTTCACAAGCTGCTGTGCCTTAGGGTCAGAAACTCTGAGTACCACCTTTAGCCCTGTCCGCCCTCGTGTTCTTCCAGTCACCCTCATGCCAAAGTTGTGCTCTGACTGAAGCTCCACATTAGCCTAGATAAGACAAGGACCATTATGAGCATGGCAAAAATAGAAGCAGCAAATCAAATAAAAAAAGGCAACAGTGATGAGGAAGCAGGGACAAGGCAGAGGCTGACAAGGAAACAGAGACAAAGCAGATGCCAGTTTTTAAAACCACAGTGAAATGGAGGGACAGCAGTTCTGAAGTAAATCTAATTTAAAAAAAAATGATCAAAGGGAGATGGGAGCCAAAAATTAAAACTGCATCTGATATCAAATGAAGTGCAGCGTACCTCGATGTGTCTTGGCTGGACATCCAGGATGTCTCTCTTAGTGGTAGACCAGTGGAAGGTGAAACCAGGTAATACACTGCCAAATGAGAAGGGTGTCTGACTATTGGTCAGACCCATCACATATACAGGCATCTAGAAAAGGAAAGAAGATTTATAAATACATAAATAACACTGCGCTGTTCAGTTATGCATTTATTTAGATTTTACTACAGTACTAGAAAGTACTGTTTAAGCTCAAATCTAAACAATGATTAGATTTTGAGATGGTTGCAGAGAATGAAGTATAAAATGTTCAAACCTGTGCTCCTGTCTCCATTCTTGTAATAGGTGCTCTGATTCGAATAGCAGTCAAAACCACAACCTCAACTTCCACTTGATCCTGAGAAAACAAAACAATTGTCTTATGTGCAAAATCTACAGAAGAATTACACTGTTCAAAACCACTGATATACATTTACCTGAGACACAACAACTAGCTTCCCAGTCTCCGCATCAACAGCTTGCACCAGTCCAGTCACAGAAACATTACCGATGGCAATACCTCTGACATGGCCCATGGCATTAACAGAAGCTATTTCCTCATTGGAAATGGAAAACAGGATATTGGACTGAGGTTGAGGGCCACCTTCAGACGTGATCTGTAAATAATAGCAGGAATGAGAAGGAATAGTTTAAAGTAAAACAAAAATTTAAAAACTTCAAGGGACCCTGACTAGTGGCTGCATAGCACAGTGGATTACACATTGGCCTAACAACCAAAAGATTCCTGGTTTGTTCCTGGGAGGAAACACAAATCCCTCAGGGGTTGTATCAGGAGGAGCATCTGATGTTAAAATCTGCCAAATCAAACATGCAGAGCTACCTGCTGTGGCGACCCCATGTGAATAAGGGAGCAGCCAAAAGTAGTTTTCTTCAAGGGATCTTGACTAAATTGACAATTTAGACATAGCTGTCATCAGCTGTTATGTTTTGTGTATTACAGTAGACCTATTGTGCTCATATTCAAGTCAGTTTTTTTTCTTATTTATATTATACTGGGCCTATTTGCAGCAGCCCCCCACCACCTTTAAAAATGCTCAACATTATAAAAATCTAGATCCAAAGCAAAAAAAGAGTGTAGTAAACATGAAGTACTGAGTTTAATGTTCAGCAATAAGGAAGCTTAATTGGATAGATGGTAAATGCTTTCTAATTAGAGTGTGAGATGAAGCAAATGACAGGGAAGGTCAGAAATTAACCATGAGAAATTGAGCTAACATCAAAGAGTTCCAGCATTGGGCTCCAGCAGGAGATAAACTAAAGAGCAGGGTCAACTATTATAGCAAGATGAACTGAGGCCAGCTGTTTCCAGACACCATCCAAGCATTAATATTACAGGTACCTGCATCATTGCTCCAACTAACAGGGTCATCTTCCTCGGGATGAGTTTGAATGGTGGAAATACCTAGAAGAAAAAAAAAAAAGGCACATTTTTTTTTGTACAAAATGTGCCACTAGTGGAAGAGCCAAAATTGAATACAAAAAACAGAAAATTATACTTCTATTTGCTGGGGTGCTGAAGCTATTTTTCTCCCATTTTTATCCACAACAGCAGCTGACACGGTGGTCTGACCGATAGCAACACCTTTCACCAAGAAAACAGCAGTATCGCTTTCTGTAGACTCCACTAATGGTCTGTAGAGGGGACATTCAGAAACAAAGAAATAAAACCTTAGAAACTCTTCCATTCTAAAAGGTAAAAAACACATTTTTATATTACTTACTTCAGAGAGACTATTGCAGAAGCTGCTTTGAGTTTAAGATTCATGAATTGGAAATAGCTGGCAGGGAATGGCTTCCTATTATCATCCAAGACTCTGACATAAGCTCTCACGGATTTGCCAATCTCTACCTGTAAGAGATGAAAAGCATCCATTAATGGCGAAATAATTCTGGTTCACAGGAAGGGCAAACCTAATGATGCTAGTTAAAGACAAGCTGACTTTCACTGGAATTTGGAAGGCAAGTTCTCAAAGACAATAACCATATTTAGTGCTTAGAAGTCACTGAAGCATTTCAGGGATGTGTGATTCTGAGATTTTATAGTCAAACAGTGCCTAGACCAGGACGAAGGGATGAGGCAGGAAACTGACCTTGTCAACCACTCTTACATAAACCTCCAGGATGTCAGAAACATGTACAGTGGCTTTGGCTGGTGCTGGAAAAGCCAGACAAAGGTCATGAACCATCACCTTCACTGTGCCTGGATGGATGGGAGACACCTGGGCAAACAGAAAATAAAACATTTTGTTGATGGTGCAATAAAATCCATTCAAAGAATTTAACCATACAGTTTGTTGGAAAGTTTACACATTCCATATCACAGATGTGCATTCCACCAAAGTCATTCCTCTTAGACACAGTCCAGATGTTCCTTCTTACCTGAGCTGTGCCTTGGGCCTCCTGGAATACCACATTCACCATCCCTTTAGCGCTGGTATTAACAAAAAAGTGCCCTGAACCCTCTCGCAGGGCCAGATTCACCTAGAAAACAAAACGCAGTCAGCCGTTAAAAGTAATCACAAAAAGGATTCAGAACACCATCTCTGCTCGCTATCGTTTTTCTGACAGGCAACTGGCCTTGCTTGTTACATATCAGGGGACCCCTGACCACCCCATTAAAATCATCTTACAAAGGTCACCAGCAGTTATTTAACCCCCACACCTGCCAAACCCTGCTCCTATGCCACACAGGATTAAAAAGGCAATGCTTCTTGTGCAAAAAGGGCAAAAGGTACAAGCTTCCAATGCACGTGGTGATAAGTAACATCTGAATGAATCCAGCAGTTACCCGTGGGATTAATTCATATCTTTGCTCTGCTGAGTGGTGAAATGGTGAAAAGATCAAATAGCATCCCTTATGATAAATGATCATATTAAATGCATGTTTTGGTAAAACAAGCCATAACATGTCAGTGAGAGTGCCAGACTTGTGAAGATAAAGGGATAACGCAGTGATGTGTCATTCCACTGGAATAGTAATGGTGTCTCTTACTCGCACATCTGGGTGGTTGTATATGGTCACTGTGTCAGGAGAAACCTTCACATCTTCAACCAGCAGAAGCTCCAGAGTGGCTGAGACAGGAGTCATGGGTTCGTACTTGCCAGAAGAGGAAGTTGAAATATGATTAGTGAAGTGGTTACATGTATTATGTAAATATATAACAGACATCATTATGAAGGAAAAGCTGAGGTGTTGAAAGCAAACTCAAGCTTTCCACACATTAATTATATGCTAAGTATAAAGATTTGCAAGCTTAACAGAGAAAATCCTTCTATAAAAAAGTATTCTCCTGTACAGCAACTACAAAGCACAGGTGTATTTAACAGGACAAAACACCCGCCAAAAACCTGAGCTGATGAATGGCTGACTATAAGAGAAACATTTATGAAACAAAAGTTAAACTGACTGAAATTTATCTGTTTTGCAAGAGAAATTTCATGATGACAAAATTTTTTTTTACATTTTTGAATGTTTACCAAGCTGCTTCTGCTTTTCAAGAGGAAGTGAGAAGCTGTTTGACATGACTTGGTAGTGGAGCGACTATTTTCACTTACTGGACTGGGGACTTTGGCTGCAGCCAGGTGTGAAACCTGGTAACCCAGAGCTGTTGCTGTAATGGCAGCAATGCCAGTCTGTTGATGGACAAGAACTTCCTGAAGTCCTGTCATAGATTACAAAAAGAAATACAGTATCTGCATGAACACCAATGCAAGGTTTTCTTTTTTTTGCAACTAATAAATAGCAACACACATAAAAACAACATATTCCTGGTGATAGGTAAACTGATAATTCACCATTTCATTCAGCTGTCTTAAGATCACATTTTTCCTTGTTTTTATTTCATGAAATTAAAGTTACACTGAGCTCAAGCCCCATTTTAGAAGAAACACAATATATATATATTTTTTTACCATGAAGTTTCATCTGTTTGTTGCCCTCCTTGACCACCTGAAGCTTCATCGGCATAGTGGGCTCAATACTGGCCAGCGACACCTTTGTTGATTCCCACAGCATGCTCAGAGAGCTAAAGTTGTCAAATTTCCTCCCTTGATGATCAAAAGCAGCTAAATCCAAAATGGGGTTGCGGTAATTTGAAACAGGTACCTAGAAGAACATTGTTTGTATGATGAATGTACATTTCAAACAGTTTACTTTCATTAAAGAAAAACCTAAAAGATCTCTAAGCCTGTACTTCTTTTTGAACAAATATTAATTAGCTATCATTTTCCAATGCCATTTCATATAGATAGCTGTTGCTTTCTTTGAATTCTTGAAGAAGTGACTATCATATTTAAAAACAAACAAAAAAACAAACAAACATCAAAATGACATTTCTTCAGTGGAGTGTTAAAATCAATGGATACATTTCAGTAGAAGAAATGCCACTAAAACAAAAATCAATCTACACATGTAAATACAGCAAAGAATTATTTTCAAAGAGACACCACATGCATACCACTTGTTTATTCTGCTGCAGCAGTGGACAGGTCAGGTCTAACTGCGGGCTCGTATACACGGGGACCAGAGTAAGGCGAGACGGAGGAGCGCACACAAACTTGACTACTGCTGGCTCCACGGCAGGATAAGGATTGGTCACACTGGCTTTATTCCCCACCATCACCTCCAGCACCTGAAGAACAATATCAAATTTCAGTTGAAAGATCAACAACTATTTTTAAATTTTTTTCTGCGTTATCCCAAAAATCTATTAAGAACACGTTTGTAAAAATGGTAATCACACTGTTAATAGAACTAATAGACATTAATACAATTTAGCTCCTACCTGCTCTCCCAAGGCCCGACAGGTTGCTCTGACCAAGCGCTGATTATAGTTGTGAGACAAGGGACTAATCAGAGTAAGGCTCAGGCTGGCCTCATCTTCGGCACTCAAGTTGCAGAAAAACTTTGAGGGCTCCAAAACCCAAGGCCGTGGCCCCCCCTCAAACAGCATGTCTTTAGATGAGCCGAGAGTCACCACAGCAACAGATACGGGATCAACTGCCTGCCAGATAACATTCAGCTGTTAAGAACTTAGCTATGGGGATCTTAAGGTAAATTTCAAGGTATTACACAGCAGAGAAACATAACTGGGTCACACTTTAGCTGCCAGGGCAAAACAAGTGAAGAAGCACTATAAACATGTCTGCAATATTTTGAAGAACAGAAATCAGTGTCATGTGAGGCATCAAACAATGCTGTATGCTACTGACAGCTTGACTGTTATAT
>JAVDPK010000146.1:516207-538106 GCA_034780415.1 Cichlasoma orientale | reverse complement strand
TATTTTGAAGAACAGAAATCAGTGTCATGTGAGGCATCAAACAATGCTGTATGCTACTGACAGCTTGACTGTTATATGCACAAAAACCACAGCTACTGTATGTGTTGTTCAAAAAATGACTAAATATTTTAGCAGAGAAGATTTGATGTGTCACATTTTTACATCCAGTTACTGTACTGCAGTAGTTGTCAGTTTTATTCAGATCCCATATATAAAAATAAAGCAAAAAAAACAAAAAAAACAAAAACAAAGCAGTATACTGTGTATAATGCGATATCTAAACTCACAAAAAGAAACCCAAGAGGAGAAAACTGT
This sequence comes from Cichlasoma orientale, assembly GCA_034780415.1. Classification (NCBI taxonomy): domain Eukaryota; kingdom Metazoa; phylum Chordata; class Actinopteri; order Cichliformes; family Cichlidae; genus Cichlasoma; species Cichlasoma orientale. Next base: position 537,791 of record JAVDPK010000146.1, on the reverse strand, counting down.
AACACTCGCTGATCACTGCATTTCTGTAGCATTAGTCTGCATTCATTAATGTGCATGAATGTGCTTCAATGAACATGTTTCCTTAGAAGATCAGTGCTAATTGGCACTTGAACAAAAGCAAATCAGAGTCAAGGCAAAGACTTTTGTGTGACATGATGAATATGGCGTTTCCCATGCAAAGACTTCACACAGCAGGCTATCCAGGTTTATTAACAGCAGCTTAAATATATTTTAGAATTTTTAAATCAGTCAGATGATTAATTTGCTTTATTTTGAAAATTCAGTCGCTGCTAACCACCTGATCATTCCCATCTTGTGTTTCACTACAGGCTGGTAAACTAGTGCACTTTTGTTGCGGTCCATGACATTTAGCTGCTACTATTGAAAGTCTCTCACAGATGTGCATTCTGTCTGACTGCAGGGTGGGAGATTTATTGCAGATGTGGCTTAATATTTTGTTCAGTTATTTATTATGAGGTACTTAGCAACTGAAATAATAACAGAGGTGCACCTTATGGATGACATCATTTATTAAAGGAACCTGGGGTGTGCCTTTGTGTGCTTTACACATACATGTGCGTGCACATCCCAACGCTACCAGCCACAAACAGAATCTAATTCTATGGGAAACACTGATACACATTAGGATTTGTCACACACAAACAACTAAAAATGCCCCAAAAATTACATTAGTAATTGGCCATGGAAGCCTTAAGAAATACTATTTACAGATGAGGTGAAACGATATGCCTCATGCATCATGATGAGCCAAGTCCTGAAAGGACAAGACCTTTAGACTCACTCTGAGAGGAAGATAGGCAGCAATGGTGATCTTGGCACTGAGGTGAACATTGCCATGAGTGTAGCTGACGCTAAGCACGGTATACCCGGGAGCTAAAGCCTTGGCTCTCACTCCACTGCAGTGGTCCTGGCCTGGAGCCAGCCTCCCTGAATCAGGAAAAACAGCATTGGAGAAAGCCATAGAGTAAAAGATAATTCAATATGACAAATGTATGTACAAATTTTGGAAAAAAGTAGGGATAAAAATAAAAAAGGATTTACACTCTGCAGGGTCTAAGAGTGTGAATCCAAACAGATATAGAATAAATGTTGTAATGGCAATCTGAAATCCATAAAATATTTCTTCTCTATCCTTTGTTTCTACTAACAATAGAATAAAAAGAAAGGGTGCTGCCACTGCAAGACATAATGGTGAACAGTACACAAGTAAGCAGACTACACATTTTCCACCAACACCTCCCAGTCATAGTCCATCTACCCCACAAAGCCCAACCTCGGGGGATGCATTGGATTAATTGACACTAAAGAGAATGATCAATCAGTCCCAAGAATGAGCATCACTTGGTTAGTGGCTTTTATCAAAAGTCATTCTAAAATTAAGGTGAGATGAAACACTATCTGATGTTATGAAACCATCTAAAATGGTTTACACATTTTTGTATGGGATTTTTTTGTGCCTTATTTACCGTGTCACAGTCCAACCCAGGCAGATCACTTGAACTCACCATCTAGCAGTTCGAAGATGCCATAGTTCTCCTGTTCGACCACCAGGTCAAAATGGGAACAGTCACTCAACATGACCCGCTCTTTTTCCCCCTCTTCAATCAGACCAAAAATCCTGAGGGGCAGATCCAGTATGAGGCCCAACCTGGCTTCGACTGGGCAAGGAGCAAAGTCCATTGCTACAGGCTCAACAACATACACCTGGAAGAAAGCATGACCCAAAATGTGTTAAAGATGGTTAGCTTTTAAAAAAAAAATAAATAAAAAAAAAGGGGGGGGGGGTTCAAGCGCTAAGAGTAAAATTCAGCTCTAATACAGTTTTTATGGTAACTAAATTGTTACCAAAACATAACATGTTTAGAGAATAATGTACTTAGAAATGGAAGAATACTAATAAACCCTGCTTATTAAACAAAGCTCTGTTGTGTCACAGTGGAACAGTTTGGCATGTCAACCTACCTTCATCTGGCCAAAGTGCAGTGGGTTTCGTAGATCATGAGCATAAATCACACTGACGCCAATGTCACTAACTGTGGTCATCACTCCTTTCACGGTCACTGTGGCAACAGCTGCATTTGAGGAGGTCCAGCTAAAATTTCCACTACCTCCTGTTGCCTGACAAGCACCAGAGAACAGGTATCACATATATTTTTTTTTTTAAATAGTAGAAATTACTCAATTTTGGATCTCACAGTCTGACTTGGTGGTAACAAAACTGGATCTAGGGTTTTTCACAGCGTATGAATGAAGGTAAAAGTATTGACTGTTATGTTCAAATTGTCTACCCCCATGACAGAAAACTGTTAAGAAATAATTACCTTTATTGTATACTGATATGCTCCAACTTTGGGTTGCCACGGAAATGTGAGAATACTGGGACTAAGCACTATAGGATTATAGATTTCCACATCCTGTTCATTGTGGACCGGGTTGGCGAGAGCATGGACATTTCCACGCTGAAACAGAACAGATGCCAGAGGAAATGATCAAGTGCTCTTTTCTGAAGGGGAAGAAATGGCCATCAGATTATTACAATAATAATAAATCCAGGGTCAAAGCTTCATGTACACTTACTTCATCCACAACAGCTTTTAAAGTAGCATCAATCAGTGTTAGGCCTTCTTTGAGTGCTCTGACATGATGATAGGATCCATTCAGAGAAGATTCGAGGATTTCAAAATACTCCGAAGGGAAAGTAGTGTCGATACGGACGTTCTGCAAAATAAAACAAACACACAAGCCACACACAGATTTATAAAATACTCCCTAAATTTTGATTTTTATCTGCAACTAGCAAATACATGGCATACAAGAAAGAATACCTAACTGACTTTAACAAGTGCTTTGAAATTCTTTAGTAACAGACACAGCATTGGGACAGATATACAAAACAAATGATTTTACAGAAGCACTTACATCAGAGAGGTAAATTTTGTTGCTCGATTTATCAAATACTTCAATGTGGACATCATACACTCTTCCCGTTTCGAGAATCCAACTCTCTCCTGGGTGAATTTTAAAACCTAAACAAATTACAGACAAAACAAATGTCAGATAAATCTAATTATATACAAACACGCTAGAATTTTTAAATTGTGCTTTGAATGATAAGTGAAAGGAACAGACCCAAGTAGCCTGGTTCAACGACATACAGGGTGCTGTTGGGTAGGCGAGACACTCCTTGCATGCGAAGGCCTAAGCAGATGCTGCTAAGGAAAATTCCCCATTTTACTATCAAAATACAAACAAATTAAGGGTGGCTCAAGACTTTTGCAAAGTACTGTACCATTACACTAACTACTATAATGGAGGTGCAATTGTTCAGAAGGATACTCTTATGATCCAACACCACATTGATGTGTCCCAGCTGAACTGCTGTAACGGTGGAGGTGCTCTGATCCAGACTGGCTACAGCAACATCCGGGTTTCCATTAGGGCCGACAACACTGTTCTGAAGATGCAGCTCATACTGATCACAAGGCAGAGAGAGCTCTAGATAAACACACACAGAGATTAGCTCAAAGGCTGGCATTTCCGTACAATGCACAAATTTGAAACTGGGGGGAGGGGGGCCAAAGCTTTGACTCAACCACATTTTCACTTTATATATAAGGTAAACTCATGCAAACTCATGTACCACTACTGAATTTTGTACATACACCTTCAGAAAGTACACATGAGCTTAAGCAATAATAAAATAAAGAACTTCACTCTTCATTAAAACAGAGTCAGACCTGTTATCGTGCCCTGTCTTATCTTCAAGACTCTGTATCTGATCGAAGTTCCGGCCAGCAAGTAGACATCATGTGCAGGGCTCAGCAGGATGTTCTCTAAAATCAGAAGCCTCACCTCTGCAGCACCCACATCCTGTGGGCATGGATACCATGGTTACACAACACAACACAGCTTCAGCTTCCCGCCTTAGCAAACCAGATCAGTCAGATCAGCTTTGTTAGAATTTATATACGACCTAAAAAAAAAAACTTTTCTTTTTTATTTATGGACTTTGGATATTTACTCATAATAAAAGTGAGTCAGATGAAAAAGAGATGCCACCTTAAAAAAAATCTGTGACAAGACAAATACAATTTAACTATCACAGAAGCTCTGACATCCTGAAGTATTGCTATTATGTCTATTATTGTATTATTGTCAACGTGAGATATCACTTTGTATGCACTTGGCCAGGTTTTCCCAGAACTCACTCTACTCTTCTGATTTCTTTTTTCTTCCAAAATAGACTGTACTGGTGACAAAAGTGGAAAAAATTAGGTCCTTTTTACCAATTAACAGCTTACCTTATAAAGTTGTTCTTGTATTTTCGCTTTCAGCTTAGCATGTCCTGTTTTCAGTCCCGATACCAAAATAATATCGCCCTGTTTCCCGACACGCTCCATTTCAGATATGTATCCAGGAGGGGTATATGTGGACTCAGAGAATTTAAGTACCCTTGCACACAGAATAAAAAATAAATTAATTAATTAAAAAAGAAAAGAATAAATCAGCGAGATAAGTTTGTTTATTTAAGTTTACCATCAGAGTTTAAATAACCCAATGCAGTTCAATGGAGTGTTAAGAGTAATAACACAGGCAAGCTTACCGTAATGAATTGTAAGAGTCAGAGAATCCATTCACATCTACATCTTTCACTAAGGTCCAGTCAAACACTAGACCTGCAAGCGTGCTGAAGGTGTTTCCTGCAATATAAGAAAAGATTTCTTTAAAGTCACAAAACAAAACATGGCTGTGTAAAACTTAGTGAGGATTATCTGCAATGGATTTTCAACCTGTGGTTTAAGGCCAAAGTCATTAGTGGCTTATTTTTTTCCCCTTCTTCTTTTGGCTGTTCCCTTTAGGGGGCTGCCACAGTGGATCATCTGCCTCCATCTCACCCTGTCCCTAGCATTCTACTCTATTACACCAACCCTCTGCATGTCCTCCTTTAATACACCCAGAAATCTTCTTTTTGTCTTACCTGGGAGCGCCATATTTAACATTCTTTGTCCAATGTATCCACCATTCCTCCTCTGCACATGTCCAAACCATTACCTGACCCTTTAACTTTTTTCTCCAAACTGCTGCCAATCACAGTTGTCCATCTGTAACTAGTAGCTGAGATAGGCAAATCAAAACCAAAAAGGAACTTCATTACAGCATGCATACAGACCCTTTGGACTATACTCCATCTGAGAAATCTAAAATTTACTCAAAAAAAGCATAACACCCATAACATCAGACCCTGAAGCCACTATCAGAAAGAATCAGGCTGTAGCTACAGCTCATTAAACTAAGTGTGCCTTGCCCTAAATGGAACCAGTCGCACAGAACAAACAGCCACCTCACAGCGGCAGCCTGAGGGGAAAGAAAACACTACCTAGAGCCAGCTCACTGATTACTCTGAAAACTCTCCAGAGCACAAAATAAACAATGTGGACTCCTTACAACTTGAAAACTGAGTAATTGTACAATATGAGGAGCTATTTACTCATCAATAGCCTACAATTAGAATGATGCTCTTCTATAATAAGCCTTTTTAATGTCACCTTCAGAGTCCAGTGCATGAATCCTGAGTGCCAGTGGTGAATCCTCAAGATGTAGCTCTCTGGTGGTGGACACTATCTGGATTTCACTGATGATGTCAACAATAGCATCACAACGCAGCACCTGTCCTGTAACTGCAAAAAGATGATGAGCCAAAGTATTATTACACATGTACCTAGGGACAGTAGTTAAAATGCATTTTCTCCAAACTGAATCAAATGCTTTGCGAGTTTTAAAGGAAGAGCCATGCTCGTTGATATGCAAAGCCTGAAATCTACCTCCTGACTAAAACATTTTTATCATGAGTGTATGGAAATGAGTGGTGAGCGGCAGCTCCAAAAAAAATTCCTTTATTCCTTGTAGTGTGCTCTGTTATCAGCCAAGTCAAATGTTGTGGCTTTTTTGGTTAGTGTGCATTGCTTGAGTGAAAAGGTTAGATTATGCTTTTGTAAACCTAAAACAGTGCAGGTAGTGTGAAAGGAATACACAGATTTATTCATTTACTTGTTTGAAACATTTCAGATGCATGCGGCAGGGTACGCATGTCACAGCAATGACACAAAGTGCCTCAGGCAACAGATGACATAAAGCATTTCACAACTGCAAAACAGGAAGGATGGGAAAACCGTGTTGGGCAACATAACGATTTGTATGAAACTAACCATTAGACATTATTTGGATAGATTATAAAATATGATCTGGCCCTACAGAGACAATAAAATATCCAGGAGGGCCATGATGGGAATGACGCTGTAAAAATGAAACCGCAAAAATGTGTGGTCGCACGCCCATAAAGTGTCAGATAAAGGATCCTCTGTCAATACCAATAAAAACTCCAAAACAAGCCACCACATTGTAAATATCAAGATTGCTAGGCTGGTCGGCTTCTGTTATCTAATTTGAATTTAACCCAAGGAACTGTGAAGCCCATTTCTGAACATGGGAGATGCTGTCACCACTCAGTTCTATTATTCACATATAGCTGACTTCCCCGTCCTGGTGCTCGGTTTGAAGTTCAAACTGAGAATCAGAATGGGGAATTTAAGTGACTTTGAATGTGGCACGGTTGCTGGTGCCAGACAGGCTGGTCTGAGTATTTCTGAAACTGCTGATCTACTGTGATTTTCACATGTTTTCCCCAGAACCATTCAGACAAACTCACAATGGCGATTTAGAGCGCACAAATATTTCCTTCAGTATAAAAACATTGTAAGAATGGACTTTTGTGACATTTAATCACTCTGTGTGTATTTGCTGCAGAGTACTCTGCACCTTGTACACAGGCTTAGGAAGGAGATGTCTCTTTTGGATCACGAATAGAGAAAGTGAATCACAGATAAATGTCTTACTCAAACTGCAAATTAAAAACAGAGCCAAAGAGGTATAATTAATTATGCATCTACTTCTGCTGCTTTGGGCATTCTCCAACACAATCTTGTGAGACATGTTTATTTTTGTGCCCGTCTAATATCGCATCTACATGCATGTCAGACTTGTGCCGTGTTTCAAAATATATGTAAATATTACAAGTAAAACTGCAGTTACGACTAATGGCCAGGGATTAGTGATCATCACATACTCTTCATACCTCTAACTTTTTCAGCATGACTTATGCCTTTAATTTCCTGAACTTGATTAAAGGCTGTTACTGTACTTACCAACATCTTCAGCTAGAATAATACTGGTCAGTCTGGATGGCTGTGTGGAAAGCGCCTGGAGAACAGCTTTCCGGGAGCAACCTCTGATGAGATCTTCATCCACAGCCTGGATGCTTGCTACCTCTGGTCTCGTGGAGGACCTGAAGAACAAGGACCATTATAAGTCATATGGAATCAATGGCTATTTCATTCGGTACCACCTGGGAATTCTTCTTTTCCAAAGCTTCCACATTTTTAGTTTTTGTTGAGACAGTCAGAACCTCCACCGTTATGTGCTGTTCGGATGGGTGCAAATACAACTTAGCCCAGTAAACCACCCACTATGAGTTCCTTAATGAACAAGATGCTTTAATTTGGATTCAAAGACGAACTCAAAAGCCGACAATGGGCATTGTGTTAAGCCATTGCCGATCCATGTTAAGCTCAAAAAGTTTAGCCGTTTAATGGTCCTCACAATATGGCCTTAACTATACACACAGTGCATACAGTTCAGATGGCCATGTGGCCTCTCAGGCACCATGCAACACGACACTCCCTCACAAACTATGCTCCCCCCTCGGCTAAGCATTTGTAATTTGTCTACTCACCATCTGTAGCAGCCTTCAGTTGTTTCCAGTGTGAAGTTAATTCTTGTACTTCTGGCAAGCGGTAGTAACACTTTGGGAATATTGAGTTTCGAGCTACAGTTAACCCGATACACGGTTAATATCGACAGCAATATCAACGCTTTCATTTCCGATTCACAAGTGCGACGATTTACCAACAGTCAGATGAATGAACGCTAAGTTTCCGTCCAACTAGCTGAACTTCCTCCGTCTCATTAAGTTAGCTATTTCTGCAGTAGTTTTGGAGTTATGGCTCTAAGACAGGCGTTTAGGTGAGCTAGCATTGCCAACACTGAAGCTATTTCTCAACCAAACACACGCTGCCTTCCTCACAGTTTCAGTTTGTATTAGTTAATAAAGGAGGTCCGCCACATGACGATAAGAGCTGCAAAGTCCTTCCCGGAGCTCTGTTCGACTCCTTAGCTTCGTTTATCCTCGAAGGTGCTTCAAAACACAAAGCAGCTATTAATTTGAAATTCGCTGTTTAACATTAACCGGACAATAGCTTAAAATACGCATGTTTCATACAATACCCGCCATTAGCAATAATTGGACTTCCAGTGAGCATGCCGGGAGTTAGGAAACGTCATAACCGAGGGGGCGGGCCATAGTTGGTGGGTTAGTTCTTAAAGTTATACTGTCAACTACAGCGATTCAATTCATTTCAAATGGCAAGCTTAAAATACACCCATCCGTTAGTTACACCTGTTCATCTGCACGTTGATTCAAATATCTAATCAGCCAATCGCATGACAGCAGCTTAATAGATTTAGGCGTGTATACATGGTTAAGACACCTAATGAAGTTCAAACCGAGCATTAGAATATGGAGGAAAGGTGGTTTAAGTGACTTTAAAAGTGACATGGTAGCTGGAAACAAGGCTGGTCTGAGTATTGTCCCACACAGTCATCTCTGGGGTTTACAGACGATGGTCCAAAAAAGAGAAAATATCCAGTGAGCCGCAGTGGTCAGAGGAGAATGGCCAGACTGCTTAAAGCTGATAGGAATGCGACAGTAACTCAAATAACCACTTGGTATGCAGAAGAGCATCTCATAGTGTCTCTATAGTGTAGTGGTTTACACATTCGCCTGACAAGTGAGAGATGCTGTGAGGAGATCCTGAGTAGGTGGCATCAGGAAGAGCATCCAGCAAAAAGATCTGCCAAATCACACGTGCAGAGCTACTCGCTGCGGTGACCCCTTGTGAATAAGGGAACAGCGAAAAATAGTTTTATACAGAAAAACATCTCATCCTTGAAGCAGATGGGCTACAACAGCAGAAAACCACACTGTCAGCTAAGATGAGGAAACTGAGACTACAGTTTGCACAGGCTCACCAAAACTGAACAACAGAAGACTGGAAAAATGTTGCCTGGTCTGCCAAAATAAAACATTTCAATTGAAACTAAAGCAAAACAAAAACCAATTAAGCAATGCTTTCTCTTGCAAAATAAAATAAAATAAAAATAAACAGGAAATATCTTTAGTGTTAGTCTTTCTAAATTTTGTCAAATTTAGAAGTGCTGTTTTGTTTGTTTGTGCCTTTCATTTCTGTAGTGCCAGACATAGCTGCATTACTGTACAAACCTCACAATTCAATAGCATCATTAAAGGTGGCCTCAAACTTGACTATTAAGTTTTACAAAAACTACCCCAGATATGATTCATTGCTGAACTGTCTCAGTAGATCAGAATGCAAAGGTAAACTGATAACTTTATATTTTTTTTCTTATAGTAACCTGAAAGTGTTTGACTGAACTCTGACAAGTGTAACCAGCTAATTAACTTGTTTGTGGACCATGTATAATACCACGTATAACAATGAAAACAAACACTGGTATTCCCTAATACATTTTCAAAACCCTGACCTGCAGTGGACTAACAGCCTGTCCAGCCTCTCACCCTGTGACAGCTGACATAGAGTCCTGACTCCAGCCTCTCCCCCTTGACTCTGAAAAATGGCCGGCTGGTTGGATTTATTTATTTCAACTCTATCAGAACAGCTGATTGATTATATACTTAGCCCACAGAATATGATTCACCAAACATCTGGCTCTCAGTTATTCCATTTCTTTCTTTCTTTCTTTCTTTCTTTCTTTCTTTCTTTCTTTCTTTCTTTCTTTCTTTCTTTCTTTCTTTCTTTCTTTCCAATATATGCTTGTTTGGGCCTCGAGTATTTAGTCATGAACATGCAATGCTCAACCTTTTACCCCTAGGTGTCACTGACAGCTACCTGTTTGTCATTAGGCATGAATAACAATAATGTAAAGTTCATTTTAAGTCACCACTTCCCTTCAGACACTGTCATATTTAACAAACGAACAGTGATTTGAAGCCATATGAATAAAAATGAGCTGAATGGTGACATGTCTGAAAGTTTAATGCATGAAAAATCAAGGGCAACGCTCTAAAAAGCTCAAATCTAATTTCCCCTTTTGTGTGAGATCATTTTCTGGCATTAAAAATCGGTCCTGAGATAAAACATGAATTGTTAACAGACTGTTAATTATACACTGCGGCTTCAACTGGCAGCAGTATTATTTCTGATCTATCCTCAAATCTCCTTTGAAGTTAATACAGAAATGCTCCTCCTGAATTGTTCATCTAGACACAGAGAGATGCACAACTTGATTAGCAGATGCACTATGGTTTTGAAGTGTTTTACATAATGCTGCTTTGTGCCAAAGGTGACATATTGTTTTTGTCAGGCTGCGTTAGCAAACAGTGTCCATCACTGGCTGGTGCTCTGTGCAGATTCTAATATAATCCATAAAGTTGCATTCAAAATATACGAGAGCTACACTGTACATTCATTCTGCAGAGCTAACATGAACCAAAGCGATGGGTGTTTCAACTCGTTTTGACTTTTTCAAGCTGTTTTGGGGTTGAAATGAAGTCACACATCTTTCTTCAGTGCAATAATACCAGCCGAGAATGAAACCTGAGAAGAAAATACAGCTTTCATTTACTCTGACAAGGCTGCGCTGTGCAAGCTCCAGCACCACATTTAGTTTCATCTTTGTACCCTGTCCACGGGCAGCTCACATATAATTAATGTTAGGAGTGAATGATGTAATGTCTGTGAACATGGAAAACAATACCTGAATGTCATGCTCTGTGAGTGCAGGAGGAGGCTCAAGACTAGAAAACACAAAGTGCAGGACTGAGCTCATTCCAAGGGAAATGTGTTTGCACTCTATCTGAGTTGTTTCTTGGTAATGGGCAGATTTTTATACTCAAAGAAATTCTCAAATGAATGTTTTTGCAGAACATTTAACCAATGATTATTTTTCTAAGGTTACCCTTTCACGTATTTCACTTACCTTTCAATATATTGTAATTGGCAACCTCTTAAAAATTAGTTAATGGTCATTCAAAGCTTTTCACCTTTAATATTAGACCAAAATGATGTCACAACGCAACATATGTTGCACATTAAATATTTTCCTGCATCACAAATGCCTGCAGCTGCTTGGCAATCCTGCGTAGTGTCTCCTCATCTGGTATGCATCAGCAGTTACATCCTTCCTGGTTTGAAAGAAGGAACTTTTCTTGGCCACCATGCTTGGCTTGGCCCAAACAAGTGGGTGCAGAAGGCCATAGCGATTACTTAAACTCTTACTCGTTGGCAGTGTTCTCAAATGGTGGGTCTCCTTTCACCAGAAATGTAATAGGCTTTGGAGGGGTCACTGCTTCAAATAGTTTTGGAAGCACAAAGCTTAAAGGTCCCCTAGGTGTGAGGCGCAGTAAAAGCAGCTGTAGGTAGGCATAATAAAAGGTGTTACTATCCGGTGAAATCAGCCTTTGCCTCAGGGAACTTTCTTGGGTGTTCTGAGAGATGTAAAAGGGGACAGGGAAGTGGGAGTGGTACAAACGATTTCCACGGTATAACTCTGTGATAAGAGTATATGTGTCCACAGGGTTTTTAACTGCGTGCATCAGGTGATGTTTTTATGAATCATAACAGAAGAAAAAAATCTTTAAATATCGACATTTCCCTTGAGAAGTAAAACACCTTTTCACTTACAGATTAACATGGTCTACATAAAGTAAAACAGGCAGAACGGGGCAAGTCTAAAGAGCTGTGCAGCAAGTATTAAATCCATTTACACAATCTACAGCATGCTTTAAATTCCCCTGCCATTTCCATGGCACAGCCAACAACCTGAGCTCAGTGGGTTTGGGTTTGCAGCTCTGCACATTAATGATCGTGGGCATTGTAATTTTTGCTAAAGTGATTCCATTTAAGTCACACTTAATATTTAATGACTTAACACACTTAACGCTTAATGACTTACTACAAACTGTTAGATATTTAATTAACATATGACGCGGAATCCAACATTTTGCTGCAGTTATACTAAAACCTGTTGCAGCGTGGGGCTGCACCCTTTATCACGACACATTACTGCAGCCTGGAAAGTCTTTACCAGACACATGTGGGGAGCTACTTTCACCGCATTACGTTTGGGTCTTAATTTCCAGTGGTGTGACCCCCTGCGGCGCTTTAGTGCCCTGTCTTTGCTGGTTCGCTTTAAAGACTTCCTCTCGTCACTTTATCCAGTGGACCTGCAGCGACGCGATGACAAGAACCACATTGGAGTACACAAGAGAAACGTTTTCATTAAGAAGTTTTACAAAACTGTGTGAACACTATTATTGCTGTAGAAGATTAAACAGATTCATCTGGTATATTTTATCTGTGCGTACTTACTGATAGGATTCTGGCAGATAAACTCGATGCTGTAATGGCATTATGTGTTAGGATGACTCTAGTCACACTTTGTGTAGCTTACGCTTAAAATATATGCAATCCATCAACTTACACCACTTCACATGCTTGTTACTTAGCAGGGGTCACAACAAATACTATCCAACCCACCTATTTAAACAAGGGCAGAGGACAGTGTATCACACAATGGAAAGATAACATTAACACCATTAACTGCATCCATGTGGAGCACTATCACTAGCAAAGAAACTGAGGGCAGAAAGACGTCACTTTGCTCGAGATCAAAAAATAAACACACCGTATTAAAGTTTAATTCAATATTTCTTGCATAAGAAAGTAAAAATGCCCATTAGGTAGGATGATACAAGGCAGAGGTGCAGTCATTGGGCTTGGGCAATTATCAGTGGCATAAGTCACCATTCAAGCATGCATGAATAAGAAATTACAACAGTGTGGGGTGCAATTAGCTCTCCTAAATCACCGCGTGTCAGATGACATTATCTCACCAGCTGAGAGCTATTACTACACTGAGAGTTTCAAGACCCAGAAGAGTCAGTGGGGTCAACTACTGTGGGGGAAAAGATCATTTGGTCCCTGCTTGCAACATGAAAACATCTCTGTGGAGTCTGAGGCCTTCAAATGTTCTAAAATCTGCAAAGCATGAGGCATTTAGGGTTTCACTTCTGTTAAAACATTGTTAATTACAGGCTTCATTTTTAAGTGTATGTTGAAACCGGTAGAATATGCTGGTTTCAGTACAATTTAGAACTGGAACCGGCATATGTGATTGTTGAAATGGCACAAGGGCTAATCTATTCTTGGAGTGGTAATTACCAAATGTGTAAGTCAAGTGTATTTTAGCATGCATATTACTGCAGGTGCCCAGAGGAAATGTGTTTTATGTCATCTTTGTCATTTGTACAACGTCTGTGGAAGAAAGGTCCCCGTAAAACTTTGAAACCTTTGATGGGGAGTTTACTTGCTTGCCATTCACTCTAAAGGTCAGGAGCTGATGGGCGTTGTGTAGTTCTGTTTAAAAGTCCACAACAGGGCAAAGCTCGGCAAAGGAGTGACAACAGTCTCCCTGTAGAATACTTAGCTCATTTGTCCTGATTTTTAATGATCTTACGTGTGGGTCAGTTCTAGGATGAACTCGAGTTCAGTGCACGTCATAGATATTTCTCCTGCTGGGGCATAACACAAGTTGACTACCAGGAGTTCTGGAAGAGATCATATCACTGACCATTATTGAAAAAATGTAGCTGACTCATGTACTAACCCCTCTAAGTTGTGCAACCATGGCTGTCAAATACTTGGATGCTGTATCCCTGGATGTGTTGTTTCCTTGGATGCTTTGATCCATACACTGCTAACAAATCAGGAATATGAAGAGCAGAGTATTTATGCTGAACTGTGCACTAGATGAGACATAAGGACTTCATTCAAGCAGGTTATACATTTAAGAGAACCTGGGAGAGTTTTGAAAGTGTGACTTGTGCAGATGCCCACATTTGATTATAACGAGCAGAGAATACTAATAATAGAGCCACTGACTCATCCATGTCATTGATTAGTCAAGGGATGACCCTCAAACAAAGTGGCCATTGGCCCGTCTGCCTCTTGTGTCTAGCTGATTAATCTATCCACCCAACCAAGCATCTTTTGTCTATAAAACAATGGAGAAACACTGAGAAGGCAGAAGAGTTCTTATATATCAAATCTGAATAATTGGAGCTGTAATACAGTTACAGCTCTCTCCAAAACCCCATTGAAAACGATCACAGACAACATGTGATGTCTAATGATGCTTGCTTGAGCTTGATTTGTCAGTGCGCCTTTTTAAGATCAGTTGATATTCAGGCTCCTGAGCTGCAGTTCAAGGTGAATTGTGCAATACGCACAAAACAAAGTACAACCATAATTTTCAAATCACCCCTACATTCATTTAAGACCACATCAAACGCGGTACTGTTATTTGATTGTTGTCAGTATCGCGTTTCCAGAGAGACTTACACAACAGCAACTTCCTTCATTTTTTTTCCACGCAACGCACATTTCAGTGTTGTCATTTCTCGCATTTTAGGATGAATCATTGTGCTCAAAAGGAAACTGAAAAGGTTGAAAAAAGTTGGAAATAAATCTATAGAAGTCTGTCCCGCCCTTCCCCAAAAAAGAGAGCGGAGGCGCTCCCAGCCTTCAAAGAGTCAGTCCAAACTTTACGCACAATTGTTGCTCAGAAGCACACCAGCGCTGCAAGATTCGGAACGCGAGGTAGGCACTTTTAGAAATAAAATCTCTCCATGTCACTGAACTGCTTGCTAAAATTACATTTTTGATTGGCGCTTAAATCCCTTGCAACATCATGTGGACATATAGACGGATACTTAGATTAAACGCGCTGTACTCCACCGACTTGTTATAGCTATTTTTGATCCGGATAATATTAGTTCAAGAGTTAGTTTTGGACTCCTGTTTCTCGTTATGTCCTGATAACCCGATGAATGAATTAAGTTGTGTAATCTTTATATGCGTCTCTGTGACTGAGACGTTCAGTCAGATCACCTCTGAGGCGGAGTGCTCCTCATCACAAATAATTTGAAATGAAGTTTGTGCTTTGCTTTAAAAGGTGATCAGCGTTCACGCTTTGCCGAGTCGGCGCGTTTGCTTCTGCGTATACAGGGCGAAAACAGTTTTTGCACGTGTTTTCGTGCACGCGCGCATGTCCCATTGAGCACAAGGATAAAAGTCAACTTTTGGCTATTGACATGCTTTGCTGGACATTCCCTGAGCTGATTGCTGAACAAACAACCCCACAAACTATTTTATATTCACAGAAAATAACATTATCTGAGTCTTTAAGGATTGTCCATCAGAGTTCCTCATCAGTACCCCTTTCTATGTTGAATTTACCATTTCACTTCCTATGGGTTTTATAGACAAACGGGCCGAGGCTTTAGTGCTTTTAGGTCTGAGTTTAACACTCCTGAAGCACCACAGCAGAGTGCTGGTTAGAGACTAAGGTAAGATCTGGTAAAATGATTTTGCATGAGGAGCACAAAGACATCATTGATTCTTTAAACGGAGCTGCAAAGCTCTGTTGTTCTGGCTGTGCCTGCATTACGGAAAAAGACATAGCAGCAGATGTCCCATTCATGACCTGGAGTCTGCTGTGATTACATCTAGACTTCATTTTATTACTTTCATAATTTATGAACAGTTAGTCAGCTTCTCACAAAATAACCAACTTACAACAAGGGTTCAAAATAATATGTTTAGATTTCATAGAACCCAAGTCAGGTGTTTCTCTTGAGGAAAAAAAAAACTTTAAGCACATACACTTTGCCTTCTGTAGCAGCTCTTCACTTGGTGGGAATCTGCTCCAAGGACAGTGATTCTGTGGCAAATGTGATAACAAAATAAGCTTCAGGAAGAGCTCTGCTTAAACTGGTTAGAAGCATTTCAGCAGGAAATGACTACAGACAAGTTTGTCATGCAGAACAGCTTTGGGCTAATCTCTAATTTTGAATCATTCTTTTTTTAGTAGGAAATGTCACATACGTGTTTTGCACTTGGCACGAGTGCAAGCGAAGAGGAAAAACAGGAAAGTAAAATAGAAACCACCTGGTTTTCAATATGCTCTCGAATTTGAAGTCACATCACTTTTTGCACAGGATCAGCCCTGACACACTCTGGCTGTGCTGCCACTCTGTGCGCTGAAAAGGCTCCAGAAATCTTATGAAATGCATTTATTGCTCCTGTGTAATTCTTTGTGTAGAGCAATATGTCAGGTGTACTTATAATATTAATTCTGTGTGTGCAGCAGCAAGAGCATAGTTTGCTGAAAACAGTGATTATGGGCGGATATCAGCAAGTGACTTAGTCAGCATACCCACGATAGTCTAGGGATGCAGACAGGATCTTTGAGAATATAGTGCACCGATTCATGAACTCAGACAGGCAGATTTTTGAATCGTAAACTATTATAATGCATGAAGGGTGTTTTTGTTATTGAGCAACTTTTTTCAAGCACAGAGAAATGTAGTTGGCTTATTATTGCTTATATTTCCCTGAGTCAACATTACTGGTTGCCAAATTTCCATGTGCAATCAAATATAAACCACAGCTTTCACCCTCTCTGGTGCCAAAACATTAGGCATAGAAAAAAATGTACATCTGGCGTGTTGTCAAAATAAAGCTGACAGGTTATTAAGTGAAAAATATGTTTCTGGTAATAGATGTGACTTTTATATTAATAACCACTGTTTACTTTTACAGGCAAAAATCCTTCTCATCTGGAAGTTTATTGTGAAGAAGTGAATTTTTTAAATCCTTTTTTTTTTTCCTTTTAATCCAAAATGAACATTCAAAGAGCAACGCTGTTTCTATGTTGGACGATTTTGTATGTGGACGTGTGTCTAAGCCAGAGAGACTGCACAGGTGTGGACTGTCCTGTTCTGCAGAACTGCATCAACAATGCTTTAGAAAAAGGTGCCTGCTGTCCTGAGTGTATACAGCATGGCTGCACCTGTGAGGGGTACCAGTACTACGACTGCGTGCAAGCAGGCTTCAGGAATGGGAAAGTCCCAGAGGGGAAATCTTACTTCGTGGATTTCGGAAGTACCGAGTGTTCCTGTCCTCAGGGAGGAGGGAAGATAAGCTGTCATTTTATTCCATGCCCTGAAATTCCCCATAACTGCATTGACATTTTACAACCTGCAGATGGATGTCCGCAGTGTGGTCGGACTGGTTGTACCCATGGCAACAAGAAGTACGAAGCGGGACACTCCTTTCAGATAGATCATTGCCAAGTTTGCCACTGTCCAGATGAAGGTGGAAGGTTAATGTGCTCACCCATCCCTGGTTGTGACCTTCGTAGTGTTAGCAAGCCTGTGAGGGCATCAACTACTGAGAACAACAAACCTTTGAGAGATTTTAGAAGCAGTCATGACAGCCGGCAAGCAAGCCTTGCAGAACCATTTTCCAAGCTGGTGAGCAAAAACACTCTACCACTGTACAAGAAGGACCCACCCAGTTTTGGCACAGAGGATTATGACTATACTCTGGCAGAACCGACATCTTCCACTATCCAAAATCTGGCCCAACCACTGGAATCTACTACATTACCACCAGCTTACCCAGAGTCAAGTTCCACTAGCCTCAGCTCTCATGATGAAAGGAGACACGAGCTGCAAGAAGAAACCCCAAATCCACCAGGGAGCACTGAGGATGAGGGTACTCATAACTTGGATCTAACCACTACAGGGGGTGAAAACAAAACATCATCGCCAACAACATCTACAACCACACAGATAGTGACCACCGAGCACCACAGGCCAGAGCAGGAAACTGGAGGCAGACCCGTGAAACACGGCAGTCACAGAAACACAGCTGGACAGGAGACTTTAAAAGACACGGCACACACTGCCCGTACCAACGGCCGACACTTTGGCCAGCACAAACACAGTCAGGGTAGCTTTACCGGAAATCAGGGCAACTCCCGTTCTGTCTACCATAAGGGACATGAACAAGAAGTGGAGCACGGGCAGCTGACTGGTAAAGAGGAACAACGATTATACCCTACAGTCCAGTTCAGTGCCACCAGGAGAGCTCTAGTCAGGATGAGAGAGGAAGGCGAGGAGCTTCAAAGACAACCTCAAACCCTCAACAGTTACCAGACTCGGGATGCTGAGGCCTACACAGAAAGTAAGTGAACATATAATGGAGAGCTTTAAGTAATCCCAATCTTTGATAAATGAAAGCATCCTTGCATAGTTGAATGTTCAGTGAAGTTATTGAATTTAAAACAAATCGGAAACATCAAATGTTTTGATGCATTCAAGACCTGCTTCAAAAAAAATGGCGCTGTGATGATGCACCGATGTCCTCTTTTAGAGGAAATCTCCCTTTCCTTCTCTCACATCCTCTCTTTCCAAGAGGAATTCATAATCACTCTATTTTAGCTGGCAGGAATCCAGGAAAAACAATTGTCTGTGGAAAGACTGTTCTCCCAAGATAGCATTTATCTACCTTACTCGGGGAAAATGACTCTATCTATGATGTATTTATTTTCATGCATTCACATTAAGAGAATGCTCTTTTTATTTCTCTAGAGGTTTCTAAACAGCAACAAATAGTAAGCCAGGCACTTTCCTTTTTTTTTTTTTTTTTTTTACATTAAAGTGCTTCTAATAAGTCTGTCTCTGATAGCTTTCCTTGTTTTGCTCCGGTGAGATCAAACCTCGCGTCTAAATCCTTCATGCGATTATTAGCATATCCTCTAACAGAACACTTCCTATTCGGTGCATATAATGCTGGTCAAACTACCGGCTAGAAAGCAGGCGATGAAGCGATTACAAGTCTCTCTAAGACAAGTTACACGACACAAGAAATATGTGAAGTTAGTTTACATAAATGCAATAAATCTTTATTTCAGAAATACAATTTCATAATCCCAAATTTATGTTGCTTCAGGTTCAGTGAAGAATTTTAGTTGAAGGAAACCTAATTATGCTGGGCTTTATAGCTTTAAGGCATTGGGGGGCTCACTATATTATAGGACTTCTATATGAAACGAGTGAACTAAATAATAAATGGATAAAATGGGAGAGGCATTTGTCCAGCAATCTGCCGTCTAAAGGTGTGTAGTTACCCTGCTTTGCAACTCTATGATTTGTTGTTGAGACCTGTCAGAACCTTTTTTCCTTTCAACACCTGGCCCCTACAGGTATGTACAGTATATGTAGAATGCATCTATGCGGTGCTTCTGTTTGAGTGCACTTCAAGAAGTACCTGTGAAGCTCACATACAGAGAGGTTACTTTAATTGTGCCCATGTGTTTGCAGGAGGCAAGTCATCTATCCTTACATAGACATTTTTCAGACACTACAGACAGTAAATAAACATTATGCAACACAGCTGGAAGTCTAAGCAGGGGTGGTTTTTCTCCGGCAATAAGGAGCTCGAACTAATTGGTCTGAATACTCAGTTTGCACGATGACATGACAATAACTGGACTGGGCTAAAGGAAGATGTCCAGTTTGGTTAGATTTTAAGCACAAACAGGAAAAAAAACAGCTGATAAGGGTCCTGACTGATGCCTTTTTATCAGTGCAGTTATCTGAAGATGCCAAAGTTATTTGGAGAAGAAAACAGAAAGCACGAATAACAAGCACACGGCCATTTTTCACTAAACATAAACAGGTCGCCTTTGCTGTGGCTCAAGATAAATGTTTTATGTTATTGTTCAGTCAATAACTCTTTTCTTCTTTTCAGACAGGTCCAGAATGTGCTCAGAAGGAGGGTGGGATTGTTTAGACTTTCCAACCTGGTATAGGATTTCTTGGGGGTTGTACCTGTGTGTAGCATAATACCCATGTGATGAATGAGCCCACTGTTATGGTTTGATTGCCAGGCGCTACTCCCGCTCCCTCGTGAGTCCGTTTGATTACCCATCTCTCACGAGGATGCTGGTTTCCCAGTAATCTTCCCAGCAATCACTTCATCTGAAGCGCACCTCTGCACAAATGTACTCTCGCTAACTTCCCCTTCGGCCTTACCGAATACCAACAATACAACAAAACTAAACTAAACTAGAACAATGTGGATAAAACACGAGCGGAAAGGATGACAAATATCTGAGGTGAGCTGAAATAAAGCGGAGAAGAGCTTGTTTTTATCAACAAAACTGTCACAACATGTTGCATGTGGGCGTGGGAAGGCAGATGTATAATTTTCCTTGGGATAAAAGGAGGGTGAAATCCAGAGTTGGCCATGTGAGAGTTCATTCCTACTGCTGTAAAGATCAGTTTGAAGAAGATAATTAATCTAGAATGCCTTTCAGTCCATTTAATTTGGGCTTATCTCCCATGCTCAACATGCGCTTACTAAAAAACCGCCTGCGCCTCATGTCGCCCATGCTTATAAATATATTTGAAAAAAAAAATCCAGATGCTGGAAACAACTCATAAAACTCACCCACAGCATAAGTAAAGGGACACTGGTGATAAATTGTAGAAGAATAACAGGTCTGTATCTTGCAGCCATTTGCAGTTCTGCCACAAACATATAAGCATATAAATAAAGGCACAAAGTCATTCACAGTTTCACCTCCAAATATACAACACATGCAGCCTTTTACACAAAATATTTTGTTTATACTTCAGTGATATAATGAATCTAATGCAAAAAATAGTTATTTCTAATGGGACTTGATAACCACAAATTAGGTATGAATTATACCCCAGTGTTATTTTTATGTATCGGATCCAAAGATTTGTGTCAAAACATGAGTAAATCTCCTCTGTTGTGCCTGTGATTGTGAACGTAACTTGGAATGCATAAGGGTTCCTGAAGCAGGGGGCAATAAGTTCAAATTACAAGACTGTGGAAAATAATTTGATAGAAGTGTGCTGTGGAGTGTACTCTCATCAAAAGAAAAAAAAAAGAGTCTGATGCAGATGTTGTATATAACTCAAAATTCACGAAATTGTGTGGGCTGTGATGATGGGTGGTAACATTAGGAAACATTAGGAAGCCATAATTCAAAGTAATTCAATGCACCAAATAGTGACAAGCCCTGGAAAGAGTGTATTAGTGTTTCACTCAGATTATTTTTCCACAAGGAGGTGTAATTGGATTGGGGTTTATTGTACAAAACTATCAAACGATGCGACAAACCTTCAGGGCTTCCATGACTGCAAAAAGTCGGTGAGCCAGTAATCCCATGATTACTGGCTCACGATCTCCCGGGAAATTAAGGCCAAAGTTGTCAATAATTGAAACCTGAAATGTCTGTTTTGGAAATGAAATCATAGCATGCGAGTCATCCCTGTTATGTCACAGCCAGCTGTTCTTGGATAGCGCTCGTGTGTTTCAAAAGACGTGATATCTCTGCAAGTACTCATGTAGAAGTGGGGAAGAACATTGTGTCACCTCCTTGGTGCTTAACTCCAGTCCACACACACACACACACACACACACACACACACACACACACACACACACACACACACACACACACACACA
>JAVDPK010000146.1:504191-516107 GCA_034780415.1 Cichlasoma orientale | reverse complement strand
ACACACACACACACACACACACACACACACACACACACACACACACACACACACACACACACACACACACATCCACATGCTTTTAAGCTTTCAGCATAAATCATCCGGCCTCGTGAGCTTGTATGTTGGGGACCTTTGCCTTGTGCTGTTTTTTCCTCAGTGCTGATCTTGATCTCTTCAGCCCACCTGTCCAAGTCCACAAAAGAAAAGACACACGAGCCTTGATTTGTGGCAGCGCGCTGCTTTATGACACCTCGAGACATGTTGCGAGTTGCCCGTTTTGGTTGTTATTCTAGCTTCATATTTTCAGAGGGTGTGATGTCACCAGTTCTGGATTTGGACAAAAGTGAAGCATCTGGTGTTAATGTTAGTCTAATGGACAGGTATAATGACAGGGCTGGAACAGAGAGCCACCTTTCAAGTGTGTCTTGAATTGCTGTCGTGGAAGCTCAATAATTAGCTTAGTTAATTATTGCACAGCTGAATGGAAAACGCTGCTACACGGGTTTAATTATAAGGACTGTCAGAGAGAAAGGAAAAGACTTGGTTGGACTAGATACAGTATAGCTTGGCTGCAATAGTTTATCATTGTTTTTGTCCCCGGTAACTATTTTCATGAAACATAATCTCCTCCAGAAGCAAAATCCTTTTGAAACATGAGCTGTATGTATACATCCCACATTTTGATTTGACATGTGGAATTTGTGTTTGTTCCTGACAAGTGGAGTGCTTCCACTTGGAGAAAATGAATAGGAGGCATAAGGACAGGGTGAATGATTACGTTCTCTGTCTTTTAATATACTTTCACACAGGTTCAAAAGGACTTGTTTACCTGCACGGGGTAGATACAGACACTGTGGTTGAGTATCAAAGAGGCATCATACCTTTCAAGGTTTAGATTTCCTCATTTCTAAACCCTTAAATTATGCACACTGCAGCATTCACTCACTCTGCTGTGAGTAATTGCCTTGGCCTTATTATACAGGCAGGTCAGAGAGAAATATTTCAACAAAAATAAGTGACTGTGGAAGTTAAAATGCTAAAATTGCTCCAGACGTGCTCGATTTCTCTCCCGAGCGACATCTCTCTGAAGAAGACTTGTGCTCGGTCTTTCCTCTTTACGACCTCTGCCCTTATTTAAAGTTTATTTTTTACAAACAACCATGCTGCGAGGAAACCAATTAAAGCTCTCTGAGAGTTATTTTCATAATTTTTTGCCATGCTCCAGCTTCTTCCACTTTGATCGAGACTTAACGGAATTGTCTCCAAAACCATAGAATGGATTGCTATTTAATCTAGTGCAGACATTAACGATTCCCACAAGACTGAAGCCTAACTTTCACGACCACTGATGTGTTAAATATCTCCTCAACTGTTGAACTGATTGGCTAACAGCGTTATTTTGTCTTACCGTGTGTAAAATTGAAGGAATTAGGCCTTTGATTTAATTGGATGAGTAAAAGAGCAAAGCTGCGTTTAAGTTAGGTGTGGATTTTATGATTTTTATGATCCTGCAAGGTGTGACTGGCTGAGAGGACATAACTGTCGTGAGTTTTTTTCTTGTACAGTAGTGCAGGGGCCACAAATCAGCACTGGAATGCACTGCTCTGTTATTCAGGAAACATATACACTTTTTTCCCCCCGTAAACTGGATCATGTGTTTTTGCTCTGTCTGCTCCCAGTTTGAAATGAAGTGCTAATGTGTTACCCTTTCACTCAGATCCAGCTGTCATTAACTAGGATTTCAGGAAAAAAAGAGCAATTTTATTTTGAAGGTAATTTTACAAAGTCTTGGGTTTCATACTTTTCCTTGCCAGTTAAAGTGAGAGCAGAGTCGAGGAGTCTGAAAAGAAAAAAACAAAAAAAACAAAACAAAAAAAAGAAAAGGGCGCGCACACACACCTACACACACACACACACACACACACACTGCAATTGCAATTCTCAGCGTGTCGTCACCAAATCCAGCAAACTCTGTCCCGCAGGAGATAAGATCTGATTGTATTTCAGATATCAATAACCACATTTTTACAGCATCTCACTTGATGGGTTTCTTAGATAAAAATGACGTACAATTTGAATGCAGTGATATGCATGTTGTAAACATTTTTTTATGTGGTTTGAAAGCCTGGCACATGGAGCAGGATAAATCTGGATTTTGGTGTTTGTGTTTTGTTACAGTGTCTGCCAAGGAGCTGCTGAAGACCTGCTGTGAGACAGGGGCGAAATGGGCTTCCGCTAATGGCCACTGTAACAACATTGAACCACCTGCAGATGATGTGCATTCTGTGTGCTTGTAAGAGCATTATCAAATAACACCCATCTATTATCAAAAGAGCATATTTTTCACGTTAAAAGGCGCAGAAGGCATAATGACAAAGTAATTCTCACATTTTGTTACAGCGAGGTGTTTTCTCGCATGATTTAATCCCATTTTTAGTTCCCTTTTCTTTGCAAATGCTGAATGAGCCTCAGTGTTTTGACTGCTAAATTATTAAGATTTCCATTTCAATTCCTCTCTCTAATAGAATTCATAAAAACCTGAAAGTCCATTCAGGTCTGTGGCAACAGGCCTGGGAAGAATTGTTGTCGCTGGAAGGCCACAGTTGCAGTCCAAACACTTCTGCAGTCATTTCTCATGTGTGCTTTTCTCTGTCAGGACTGCACAACAACAGTGCTGCCTCGGCTCCCTAAAAGAAAGTCGGTGCTTGGCTGGAATGAATGCAGCCAGAGCAGGAAATATGTGTGGAGAGGATGCCAGCAATAAATGTGGGATTGATTCTTACAAGGCAAGTATATGTGACCAGGTAACCTTGGGAAAAGGGCAAAAAAAAAAAGAGACGAACTTTGATATTTTAAATTTCAAATAAGGCCAAATTAATACAGTCTGCTGTGTTTTATTGTAGATGTCCTCTGAGGTTTATTGCTGTTGTGCCAAATCCCTGTTATTTAATCATCCTATTTAACACTGATTTAGGGCCTGTTACAACTAAAGATTCCCACAGTCTTGCAGACTTTACTATCTTCAAAGCAGACCTCAGCTATTGGACATGTCTCATTTCAGTTGTGTGGAAAACAGTGTAAACATGCAGTGATAATTAAAGTGGTAAAAGAGCAGCAGTGCAGTAGGGACACTGAGGCGATCAGTGATGGTCCATTCATGATGAATGCATAAGTATTAAATGTCCAGATACCCAAAGTAGCTCATTTGCTACCTGACCATGTTGAAGGAAATCAACCCATCTGTTCAGAGGCGCTTGAGCAGCGTGAGGCCATTATTGGCACTGTGGTGCTGTACAGGTGTTAAATATTGGCTTTCACCACCTTTCCGAGGAACCCCTGTAGTTTTAGTAATATTATTCCATCTACAACCACGCTCCATCACAGCAATCATTACTTCAGTTTTATGTTTCCCTATACTCCTGGGCACTCTAGCTCTTGCTGAGAGCTAGAGGGAAAACGAGTAAGAGGCCACACACAGGGGAAGATTTGCCCCAAATTCAGACTTGTAACTACTACAGATCAATTCAACAAGAAGAAAAGCTCGCAGCTCGGTGAATTTCTTTGCACAGCAGTACTTTTGGCTAAATGCTAACAGGAGTCTGCTAATATGCTCACAATAATAGCAATCTTCAATTTAGAAATAAGCACTTAACACAAAGGCATCTGAGGATGAGGGAATTTCATTCATTTCCTCGGCGGAAGAAAACTAGCTGACTTGCGGGAAGCACAAGAGAAAAGTTGAGGGAAATTCATCCGGAGGCGAACATGAATCTGTATATTCAGGATAATTAATCCGCTAGTTCTCTGAAACAAACCCATAAATGGCAAAAGTCAGACGATCAGTACCAGGCCAGACCCCCTTGTGCCTTCAGAAACACCTTAATCCTTTGTGGCTTAGATTCAAGAAGTTGCTGAAAATATTTGCTCCATATTGATATGGCAGCATCACACACTGGCTCGGATTGAGATCTGGTGACTGTGAAGGCCAATTTGAGTACAGTGAACTCATTATTATGTTCAATAAACCAGTTTGAGATGATTTGAGCTCTCTGACATGTCGCATCATCCTGCTGGACGCAGCCATCAGCGGATGGGTGCACTGTGGTCACAAATGAATGGACGTGGTCAGTAACAATACTGAGGTACGCTGTGGTGTTTAAGCAATGCTCAGTTTGTTACACCACAGCCAGCCTGAACCGCTGCTCCAAGGCAGGATTGAGCCATTTTTTTCATTTTGTTTATGTCAGATTCTGACCCTACCATCTAAATGCTTCACCAGAAAATTGTGACTCATCAGTGCCATTTTTCCATTTGCCTGTGTGAATTGTAGGCTCAGTTTCTTGTTCTTAGCTGACAGGAGTGGCCATCTGCTTCAAGGTTCAAGGGGTTGTGTGTTCAGAGATGCTCTTCTGCATACACTGGTTGTAACAAGTTGTTATTTGAGTTACTGTTGCCTTCCTATCACCTCAAAGGAGTCTGGCCTGTGGCATCAACATTGCATTTTTGCCTAGAGAACTGCTTCTCACTGGATCTGTTCTCTTTTTCTGACGATTCTCTGTAAACCCCAGAGATGGTTATGTGGAAAAATCCCAGTAGATTTTCTGTTTCTGAAACAGTCAGACCAGCCTGTCTGGAACCATCAACCATGCCATATTCAAATTCACTTAAAGCGCCGGTCTTCCTCACTCTGATGTTCACTTTGGATTTCAGCAGGTTGTCTTGTGTCCAGTTGCTGCCATGTGATCAGCTGATTATTTGTGACTATTCCTGAAGTGTCTGTGCAAAACCAATCCACAAAGTACAGTCCAAATCTTGAGATATTTTACTATACCTTAGTGCTAGTGGCACTGTGAAGAGTCAGGGGAAATCTGTAGGATTCATTTTACAGGCACCGTGCATGCCCACCAAGTTTCTGGAAATCAATCCCATTTCAAACATTTGCCTAAAAAAACAATTTACAGCGCCACTAGAGGAGACATCAGGGGCTCATTAAAAGCACAAAGCGTTATCCTCAGGGATCATATTCTCGATTTAAAAAAAAAAAAAAAAGTAATTTCACTGTTTGGCGATTCAACTGATCTACCAGTCGAAAGATTAAAACTGCCATCATTAGACCCGCATTGCCAGGAGAACAAATCATGCATACGGGATGGACCACAGTATGGTTTTTTTGTAAAATGGGTTGGACTCATTACCGTGTACCGTGGCTGCTGTCAAAACTTACATAATCCATAACTTCACATTGGAAGGCTGTTTGTGTGAACTGCAGGATTGCTGCAGCTGCTGCTCCATTGGCCTACAGCTCCGCAGTGAGGGGCATCGCTGCGAAGCCCACCAGTATATGGGTTTCCACTGCAGACACATCTTTTTAACCTGCTGCGAGGGGGAGGAGGGGAGGACCGTGAGTCAAGATGGTCGGCACACTATCAGAGAGAGGCCTCCTTTGAACGTTACTCCACCGCCAAAAAGAGGTATTCTGAACAAATATTGACACGCATGAATACACAATATGAAAGGCACGTTTCAGGTTGAAAGAAGGAGTATTGATGGGAAAGAGGAATTGCCTGGTACCAACCTTTTTACCTGGTACCAACCTTTTTACCAACCTTGGGGAAAAAAATGGTACGCTGTACTGAAGAATACATGTATAATAGCCAAATGTAATTCTAAGAGATCTAGTGTTTGCCTGCCCGCCTGGCACAGTGCAGTTGTCTTGCACTGATTTGAACAAACATTGTATCCACTGCATGGCTAAATATGCAACAGAATTAGAAATGCAGCACATGTTTTGGTGCATTATGTTTATTTTGTTACGCTGCATGTCGATTTTCAAAAGCGCCCACCCTGGAAATTTGTGATGGCAGCCGATCCCCTGCAGATAGCCCTGTAAAAATAAACATTACACTAAAAAAATAACAAGAAATAAGAAATCCACCTTGTTATTCTTTCCTTGTGAAAAAAAAAAAGACCTTCCATGTAAATGTTGTAGTTAATTAATGGGTTTTGTCCGTTATGGTATGTCATGGCTTGTGAGAATACCCCTGCTCTCTCTTTACCCTGTAGTATCGGACAGCCTGTATCCTAGAGAGGCCTTCTCCATTGGTCAAGTGCAGGATGGGGAGAATGCGGTGGACAGTCCTGTTGAGGTGGAGGATATGGATGAGTGCCTGATATATGCGGGCAGCATCTGCCAACACATCTGTGTTAACACAATAGGTTCTTACCAGTGTGAGTGCTTCCCTGGGTATGTGCTGCAAGAGGACGGTTTCTCTTGTGCACAAGGTAAGCAAAGATCACCAATCTTCTTCTGTCACACAAAATACCAGCAGACCTTTCTAGTGATAGCAACACACAGGGAAAAGGCTCTCTCTGCCATTTCCTTTTTTAAGGCAATGATTTACAGTCTGCATGCATCCCAGAGAGAGCTCATTTAGCTCCACATTCACTGTGTATTATTTTTCCTGGCCTATTGAGTTCCTTCCTGTCTGCAAGGCCTGATAGTGCCTAATAATAATTATTCTATTCATACAACATCCCTTTCCTGACTGACAGCTATGGCCAACTGGTCACATCTCTGCTGTCGTCAGAAGGGTTTTAGCTGAAGAGAAAGCGTGTTTGCTTTTTCAAGTCACGAGTGAAGATCTGCTCAGATCCGCAGTTCAGGAGTATTTTTAGAGAACGCACCAGACTAATCAACAGTGGCTTTTACCAACACAAGCCTGTCTCAACAGGATACTAATGTCAGAGCTCTCAGTAAATTACAGTGAGCAATGGGCCTCACTAATAAAACCAAGTGTTTGTCTGCAGGCAGTGTTTTTTCCTGTCTCACCTCCATTGCTATTACAACTTTCATCCGTAGCCACTAGTCTCATATCATCTGAAAATGCAGGTATTGAACAAGATCTAAGTCTCGGAGACCTTTGTAGGTGGCGAGGTGGAATTTGTGATTACAGAGTAATTCATCGCTTCTGTCTTGACATTATTCATGTTTGTGCAGAGACGGTGGATGAGGAGAACAGACTGCAGGAGGTTGCCAGAGCAGCAGCAGCAGAACCCACCTCTCCACTTCCGCCTCCCTCCAAGTCTTCTGTCCTACTCGACCCCTGTGAAGGTTAGAAATGCAGTGCTTGATAAATGGGGAGAGGGCTGCAGATCACACTGAGTGCTTTCATTCATCCTCATGTCTGGAACATGCACCTTAATGCTGCTGAATATAATTCTCCCTTTTCCATCACATGCAATTGTGCCGCAAATGTCAAACACGAGTGGCATTTTGGAGTTAGTAACTCATTCTTCACATCATCACGTGTGCCGTGTCACATTTTGTTGCTCTTGTTTGGTTTCCATGACACCAGGGTGGAGGTCCACCACACTGTGAGCCAATAGTATGAAATTCAATATGACCAGGTCAGCAATCGACCTGGAAACCTGGAAGAAAATAAGCAAACAGCATTACAGTAAACAGTATTTTTATTTTTTCCCTCCAACACAAGCCCTCCTCTGTTTCTGCTGAAACAGTGCTGTGTGATAATGCGGTACATTTCATTTGACCCGACTGCGCGGCCTTATTTTCAGGAAACGGCATCTGCGAGCAACAGTGCACTCCAGTGGGCGGAGAGCCACACTGCTCCTGTTTGCCAGGATTCGCCTTGAGAGCTGACGGACGCTCGTGTGAAGGTAAGGAGGTAAAAATGTAGCAATAAAGCGTTTGCAGAGGTGAAAGTGGCTTGCATTTTCGGTGCTCATTTCGCCTTTTTTCTTCTTCAGCTCAGAGAGATTTGGTTCCATTTGAGAGGTTTCTCGGCAAGACTGATCTGCCACTGTTTGTCTCTTTCCCTCATCAGCACCTCTAGATTTGCAGAGCAGATACAGCCCTGATCCCTTTCACTTTCAGCCACCAACTGGAAAAAAAAAAAAAAACATAAGTGGGGGAAGTTTTGATCTTCCTGAGGGATTATCCCAACTATCCATGCATTATCACAATATAGCTTACCAACTGCATACCATACCTCTTATTTACATTCAGAATGGACTTTTTATCCTTTTTATCCCGAGTCTGATCAGCTACTGCTCTGTGTGCATATAAGCTCTCTCCCTGGAGATCTATCTTTAAGCCATAACCACTGGTCTGTTCTCTACTTAGCAGCAGCAAACTGTGACAGCAGCTCGCTGTGGCAACAAATTTCTCATTGTGTGGATTTTATACCCAGTGGCCTCATTCCTGATCTTTCTCTTGGAGGAGGGTCTGACCTGTCTCTTTATCCTGCGTCAGACTGCTGATTGTCAGACAGCAGACAAAGATGTTTTTTCTTCTTCCTACATCTCATCTGGCTTCTCGAAGTCTGTGCGTCTTCTTCTGTGCACTCCTCATTGTTTATTCTCTTTCTTCGCACTCACACATTTGTCCTGATTCTTTTCTTTTCAACATCCAGACATAAATGAGTGTTTGTCTGCACACGCCTGCCAGTTGAATGAGCGCTGCGTGAATACTGCAGGGAATTATTCCTGTCAGAGACTGATCACCTGTCCCCCTGGATACCAGATCAACAATGACATTTGTGAAGGTACACCACACCTTATCAGCATTAACCAGCATCAACATATTCCCTTCCCCCACAGTGACTATGTTGTAAGTACCAAGAAGGGACTATGTGCACTGCTGCATTACCACAATGTAAGGAAAGTGCATTGTTCCAGCACAATCACCTTTATTAGCCTTGAGAGCATTGAAAAGGTCAGCCAGTAATTATGAAATTTTACATGTAAGCACACAGTTGGGACTGAATAACACCCCTCACGCCCCACAGAAAGACAAAGAAAAAAAAAACATTATGTTACTTTTTCTATAGTATTTCTTGCTGTTAACTATATGAAGAGCTGCCAGGCTCTTAGTGGGTGGTGCCCAACTTTGGGATGAAATAGTAAACCTCCCTATGCGTCTCATTATTTCCATGCACCATAAATCGGGCCTGTGCAGAGGTCTCATTCATAAAGCGCCAGCAGTGTTCAGGAAGAAGGGCCTCTAAGAACAGTTTTAGAGCTATTTGTAACTGCAGATGGGCTTTCTGTGGGCTCGAGCAAGGAGACACAGTTAATCCGCATTCCTCGTGAATGTAAAGGAGCTTCAATCGGGCAAAGCGAGCATTTAAGGAGAAATTATGTTTAACGGGTAAGCTCCAAGCAGATCACTGGCTCTGAACTACCAACATTATCCAAAGCATGTTGGAAACAATATTAATGATACTCTGTCAAATCCACACAGACTTTTTTTCATGCAGTGCCAAGAGCATGGCTGTCTTACCCAAGAGAGTGTAATGCAACAGCATCTTTGTGGTGTGCTATTTATTCCAACTTAATGTCTTACTGTGATACTATAATGAAGCACTTAGTTTGCTTCCTCTCACAAATGCAGCAGCCGCCCCTCAAAAAGAAACAAATGTTTTCCTCCCTCATCTGGAAACTGAATGACTCAGTTAAGACCAGAAAATTAATCGAGCAGTGTCGCATCAGTACTACTCGCTGTCTTGCCATTGATTCTGAAAATCCTGGCTTATGATGAGCAAATAAAGACTTTTCCCATTATGAAATACAACGCAGTCTCCGATTGAGCGTTTTTAACTTAGAAACAGAAACAGCTAGCAGCAAGTGCGGCATGATTTTCTGTCATGCAAATTTTACCAGTATTTTAATAGGAGGAGATTATAAACATACGTAGCCCACAGCTAACCCAGGGTGCCACTGCAAAAATTACATTTCTTGTTTGCACCCAAAGCAGGATGGGGGAGAATTAAGCTAGAAAATATTAACAATAATTTTTCAAAATAACCTTTTTTTTTTATGTTTTACCCCTGAACATGTTTGCATTGCCCAACTCTACAGTATCTAGAGTAGAGTATTTAATTTAACTGTATGTCTGTTAAAAAAATAGAAAAGAGGAGAAAAGTGACTGGTTAAATCCTCTCATACAGCAGCATGTGGAGTCTTTGACCTTTCAAGGTTCCTTGATCCCTTTTACTTCACTGGGAGAGAAATCACTACCAGTCTCTCACACATTTATCCTGCTTCCTGCTTTTTCTCTGTCTTTCCGTTGGTGTCAGGCTCACTCAGCTTCTTGCTGACTCTGCCAAGTTTGTGTCAGGAGCGAGATGCTCAATCACTATCTGCTGTTTAGAGATCTACCCTATGTCTGCAGGGCTGCCAGTGCTGGTTTAGGCCTCTACGCAGCAATTGCAGTGCTGAAATCCTGCAAACCTGCTTGAAAACACGAGCCATCTATGAATTATTTTCATAGATTTTCATTTTCATGCACAGCCATACACACGAACGTTTTGTGATATTTGAGACTGTGATTTCCCTCCAGCTTTGGTTCAGACTGTGGCAGCAGATGTGAAAGGCTGATTGTCAGCAGGTAAATCTTAGAGTAGACAGGTGTTAGGGGACTCTTGGGGAATATACTGCAGTGTTCACTCACGCAATGCACAGGAGACTGGTGCCGGTTTGGCTAGATGTACTAATCAGCCTAATATTACATCAAGGCTCTTTTGTTTGTAACAGATTTCTTTAGTACAGATACGATTTCTAAGTAGTAATATACATTTTTAGCCTTGACTTAAAAAGCTTTATGATCAATGAACAGCAGCAAAAGTGAAACACTTAATCTGCCATTTAACCACAGTGCCATCCAGTGGTTAAAAAATGCAATTACACGGATATTTATACATTCTTTGAAATTAATCATTTCTCCCATCCTCGTTAAATCTTCTCTTTTCCCACAGACATCAATGAGTGTGTGCAGAGAAGCCATAACTGCGGAACTGGCTTTGAGTGTGTGAATACAGAGGGCTCGTTCAGATGCAACCCCAAAATGAATTGTCCTGTTGGTTTTGACCGCAACGTACAGGGCAGCTGTGTAGGTAAGAGAAACCAATAAATGTCTTTGCTTGGCCTGGAACCCTCAGTTAACTCTGTTCTGTCTGTTACAGGTGTGACAGAAAAAAATTGAACTCATTAACTCATCAACAGTGAGGAAAACAATATGAGTGCTGCAGATTTTCTCTATGCTTTTAAAATTTTTTAATTTTTTCCCATTTGTCTCTAAATGAGCTCACTCTTTGCCTCAGATTAGCAACAAAGACCTTGTTCTTAATATTCTACATATACATTTGTCCTTTCATTCATTCCTTTTCATTTCATTAGGCATTACTACTAATAAGACGAATAATACAAAAGTCAGGCAGGTGATCAAAGAGAAGGTGGCCAAAAAGTTCCGGAACAAATGAAGGCAAAATCTAAATCGTGACAATAGGGACGCAAAGAAACTAAAACCAAAAATACAGGAACATGGAGTAAAGACCAGCCAGCCAAAATAATACAGGCAGACAGACAAACAGAGAAGCACAGGAGACACAAGGAAAAGTCAAAATGCATGAAAGAGGTACCAAAGAAAAACTAAAGAAATGGTTTGTTTGTTTTGTTTTTTAAAAGAGATTTCTTATCTTGTTCCCAAACAAATGAGTGAATCCGGGCAGATGCACGAAAAGAAATTTCCCCACGGGTGAATCATAGTGTGGGAAGATGCACGGCTGTACGCCATGCAGGTGAATCAGCAGGGCTGCAGTGACAGAGGGGTTAAATGCCACACAGACATGAGATCAGAGAAGTTGCTGTTAGGGGTTGCAAGGGGGTGGATAAAAGCCAATCCTCTGTCCTCCTCCAGTACAAACTGATGCTGTGGAATTAGCCCCCAGGGGCAGGAACTGAGGCATGTCGAGGCAGAAGATGTCACTATAAAAGGAGTGTGAAAAGAAATGCTCTGAGAAATGAGAAAATGGAGAAAATGTCTGACACACACACACACACACACACACACACACACACACACACACACACACACACACACACACACACACACAC